>LR812524.1:3610738-3628238 GCA_903798195.1 Danio kyathit | reverse complement strand
TAACCTAATTAACCTAGTTAAGCCTTTAAATGTCACTTTAAGCTGTATAGAAGCGTCTTGAAAAATATCTAGTAAAATATTATTTACTGTCATCATGACAAAGATAAAATAAATCAGTTATTAGAGATGAGTTATTAAAACTATTATGATTAGAAATGTGTTGAAGAAATCTTCTCTCCGTTAAACAGAAATTGTGGAAAAAAATAAACAGGGGGCTAATAATTCAGGCGGGCTAATAATTCTGACTTCAACCATATATATATATATATATATATATATATATATATATATATATATATATATATATATATATATATATATATATATATATATATATATATATATATAAAAGCAAATAGTATCAATTAACTCAAACCCATCACCATTTGTCATTTGATGTAATTCATGCAAGCAATTCATAAAGTAAATTATTCAGTCTCATCTGTGTCCGATGTCAGATTAACCTAAAAAATTACCCCAAAATGTGCAGAATTTACCTTGTTGCAAAAATTCTGTCACAATCCCTAGCAATCTAATTCTTGTACATTGCTGGTAAACACGCAGATCGCTGTAGAACTACAAATCCGCCATTATTTGGACTACATGACCAGTCATGCACTGCTCGCATGCACCTGTTTCAATTTCCATTGATTACACATGCACACACAGGCAGAGGATCGTTATGGACTGATTACAAGGACTATTTAAACAGCACACACGCACACACACACGCATCAGTGCTGAGTCTTGTTAAACTGTACTGTGAACTCTACGACGCCTTACCTTTGCCTTGTCTTGCTGTGTTTGACCCTCGCTTTGTTTTATTTTTAATTCCTGCCGGCTGTCTGCCGTTGATCATCCGCCTGTTCATGACCAGGACTCTGGATTACCTGTATGTACCTGTTTGACCCTGTTGACCATTGCCTCCCAATAAACCTGCATTTGCATCCACACCTCAGTTGTCAGCGCCCCCTCACATTATACATACAATTATTTTTTGCATAAAAGCATAATAGCATTTTATAAAAATGTCCGTCATTGAACTTAAACCAATCATAGTGAATCAGGTCATCATGTGCAGAATCTAATGACATTTTAAACCTGTTGAACATGTTTTAAAGGCATATAGTTCACCTATTTATTTATTTATTTGTTTATTTGTTTGTTTGTTTGTTTTATATAAGTGGAGGATGAGTAAATGATGACAGAATATTAATTTTAGAGTGAACTGTCCCTTTAAGACTCTTTTTTTCTCTATTTATTTCTCTATCTCTATATACAGTATGTTTTCTTTATTTTGAATGAATGATTCATGAAGGATTGATTCAAACGTCACACTGCTCTCTATTTCTCCCTGTAGATATGAATTGTAAACTCTTCATGTCTGTATTTACTGTATTTAAGCACTGTGGAGGCCGATAACACTGATTATTTCTGCAGAGTTGATGCAGTCAGACCAAACTTCCTGCACAAACACACAGCAGACGAGACGTGAGTGATAACAGTGACTTCACGTCTGCTTCTGTGACGTTTATCAGCAGAACACAAGATTAAACTCCACCTCGCCTTCCTGAAACAAGCAGATTTCAGCTGCGCTCATTATTTTCTAGTCTGAAGAGCACATTAATATAGCCCTCATGTGAAATTTGGATTGGTTTTGAAATATTACCCAGAGCAAGAACTTTTTTACTGTTATATTTTTCTTTTGGAAAAATATTGCTGGAATAAAAAATAAAAAAAAACTTTTTTTTTTTTTTTTTATAAAAAATTAATTAATTAAATTAATAAAATTAAAGTAATAAATTAAAAAATGTAAATAAAGAAAATTAAATAAAGAAAATAAAGAAAAAAATAATAATATTTAAAACAAAATAAAAATTAAATTAAATCAATCAATCAATAAATAAATTAAATAAAAATGTAAAACTCAAATAAAATAAAAGAAAGTTAATAAGATAAAAAAAATTTAAAATAAAAAAATAAAATAAAATGTTTTATTAAATTAATAAAATTAAATAAATTTAAATTAATAAAATTAAAAGTTTTAAAACAAAATTCAAAATTAAATAATAAACAAATATATTAACTAAAAATAAAAAATAAAATAAATTAACTAATTAAATTAAATTAAATAAAAAAAAATAATTAATAAAAAATAATAAAATTAATAAAATAAAAAAAATTATAAAATAAAATAAAAGAATTAATTAAATTAATAAAATTTCATAAATAAATTAATAAAATAAAAAATAAAAATAAATAAAAATAAAATAGTTAAAACAAAAAATAATAATAATAAAGAAATAAAATAAAATAACTAAAAATAAAATAAAATTAAGTTAAATGAAAATAAATAAATAAATAAATAAGCAAATAAATAAATAAATTAATTAATTAAATAGCTAAAGTCAATATTATTTGCCTCATTATCAAATTATTTTTCCCTTGAATAATTTTGTCTTCAACTGTCTATGAAAATTGTAGAAAAAAAAAATTTACTTCACCAGTTTATCAAATATTTTAAAGATTTTCCAGATTTATTCCAATAATATTTATTTGCTATATCTAAAAAATAAATAAAAATACAATTTTTTAGGGTTAACATGGGACCTTATATATAGTCTTAATACATGCTGTTTTAATGGTTTTGAAAGTTCTTAGCATAAACATTTTAAATGTGTGCAGGGATTTTAACAAAAGAACAACAGAAATCATATTGCATAAAAATAAATAGTAAAAAATATATATTAAAAAAAGAACAATAATTGAAATATAGTGTTTTATTTGTTTATTTTTTTGCACGTTTTGCAGGAAATGGCATATTAACATAATAACACACACTCACGCACACAAAATCACCGCTAAAAACTACATAGAGTAAATGACATATATTCTTATACATTGCTTCCATGTTTGAAAACTGGGCATTCAATAAATTCTTTATAACAGTATGAATTTGCGTATTTGCAGTTAGAATTTTGGGCTGAAATTTGACGTATATTTTGGACAGATATTTTGCTGTGTATTCTGTTATTGTGACTAGTAACCTGCTTTCTCCCAGCTGAGGTAACTTCTCCTGCACAATAAATACACCCATTCATTCAATTATATGAAAAGCTATTTCAGTAGTCCAGTATTCATGCATGTGTTCCACCCTCTTGTGTGAACATATTATGCACAAAAAGCCCTCAATCACTTGATGCCTGAGAGCAAACTGAGCTACTGATGTCCAGTCATTTTAATCTGCAGTCATCAAGTAAAATGCAGATCCAGAATCAGCAGTGAATGAACTGAAATCAGGCGTTCATTGTGAAGCAGCAGCTGCGAATCGTAAACCTGCACTTTACATTACTAAACACCATTCAGCTCTCATTGTGAAGAAACCATCCTCTCTGAGCGACAATACACTCATGTTTGTTCATCTGCTAGAGACGAGGACACTCACAATCTGATTTAAACAGATTTACCTATTATATTTTTCTTTTTGGGAAAGTCTTTTGTTTTTGGTTTCGCTGGAATATAATAAAAAAAAATAAATAAAAAAAATTAAATAAAAATTAAATTAAATTAAATTAAATTAAATTAAATTAAATTAAATTAAAATAAAATGGCTTAGGTCAATATTATTAGGCCTGTTAAGAAATCAAATTTCCCCCAAATTAATTTTGAAGCTGTGTATTCCCTGGGATTTACTCAACTGAAAACTACATAGTTGAAGTCAAAATAATTATTAACCCTCCTGTGATTTAGTTTTTTCCCCCAAATATTTCCCAAATGATGTTTAACAGATTCAGGATTTTTTCACAGTATTTCCTATAATATTTTTTCTTCTGGAGAAAGTCATATTTGTTTTATGTCGGCTAGAATAAAAGCAGTTCTTAATTTTTTTGAAAACCATTTTAAGGTGAATATTATTAACCCTCTTAAGCAATATTTGTTTTTGATTGTCTCCAGAACAAACCACTGTTATACAATGACTTCCCTGATTACCCTAACTTTACCCTAATTAACCTAGTTAAGCCTTTAAATGTCACTTTAAGCTGTATAGAAGTGTCTTGAAGAATATCTAGTCAAATATTATGTGCTGTCATCAATGCAAAGATAAAATAAATCAATTATTAGAAATGAGTTATTAAAGCTATTAGGTTTAGAAATGTGTTGGAAAATATCCTAATAATTCAGGAGGGCTGTATTCAGGTGTAAACGTGAGTTTTTCGATGAAACAAAATGACAATATATGGTGAGGCGCGATGTTAACATTGATAAACAATAACTATGGAAACATTACAAAAACGTCCCTTTTTGTTGTTTTGTTTCTTTCTAGATATCAGCAGACACTAAACTCCCTTTATTGTGTTTTATTATGCCAGAATGAATCACCTGAGAGTGAAAACGTCAATTCTTGGTAACATTAAAATTAGCATTAGGCTATTGCTGTATTAAAGGGCATCTACAGTAGGTTACCCCTTTTTCCAGATTTAATATAAGTCTTTTGTGTCCCCAGAATGTGTCTGTAAAGTTTCAGCTCAAAACACCCATCAGATTATTGATTAGAGCTTTCACTAGTTTGTATTTTATAGCTCTCAACAGCTTTTTGCTGTTTTTGTGTACTGCGCCTTTAAGGCTAGTCCTCCCCGCCCACCGTTCCCACGTGCCTGTCAGCGTGCTTCAGTCTCCACCCTCAGCTGCCTCAGACAACAGACAGACATAAAGGAAGCAGATCTCACGTAACGTTTGTGAGGAGAAACTACAGTAAGAACTTTACCAATGATTATTTGATGCATTTGTTGTGGAGCTGCACACAATGTCACACACAATGTCGTTACAAAGTTCACGCACACACACACACAGCATGGACACACACACACACATACAGCGCGTTTAGCTTTGCACTGTCTTTGCACACAAATGTGACAGGATACAGGTTATTCTCCACTGCTGTATGGATATCTGTTACGTTAATGTACAAAATAAACCTGATTTAACGTCCACAAACCGGCATTGAAGCGTCTTCTTGTATAATTGTTCTGACACGCGGCTGTGCTGATGAAGTAAATCTGAAGTAAATCGCTGTAATTCATTAACATGCGCTGTTTTAAAACATTTTAATCTTGTAAAACTCACTCTTGATCACATTTGATGATGATTGATGATCCTAGTAAACTGAACAGACCTTTTATTCCCGGTTGCTTTGTGTACGTCCTGTCTTGTTGATATGATTATAAAAGTTACTACGGAGACATGTTAATACGCACCTGTCAATCAATTAAGTGGGCGGGGGGACCGCACTCCTAAGTTGCGGTCGGTCTCAAAACCGCTGGTCCATCGTTTTTATGTTGTTAAATGGAAAAAAAAAGCACTGGGTGTGTTTATATCAGCCCAATATGACGGTCTATACACTATATCTACACACGTCTGTCCAAACAGCTTGAAAAGTAGATTTTTCACCATAGGTGCCCTTTAAATACAAATACACCTATGCGGCGCCCCCTGTTGTCAGAAAGCTGAACTGAGCTCTGTGTTAATCTTTCAACTGCCTGCTCTACCAAAAGTTTGACCATAATACGACTGTTTTAAATAATGGTTCACACACCCAGCATTGTTGGTTTACAAAAAAATCAAACATAATTCTGTTGCACTACACTTAATTTAGGTTTTATTGTAAAAAACAAACAAACATGAAGTCATGCTAAATGAGAACCTGAAATATTTTTAAAATAATAAAGATAATGTAGTATTCAAAAATGTTATATTTTAATATTTTTTTAAATTAAATTGGTCTTACACTTTATGTTTTCTGAGTTTTCATAGTACATGCATTAATTCCAGTACTTTTACCATAAACAGACACATCAACCATTTGGTAGAGGCTGATATTTAAAAAATTATGGGATGTGTTAAAAAATGCATTGAGTGTGTTAACTAGTAACATTAGGAGTTAAGAAATGCAATCCAAATTTTTTTTTTTGGTGGGGTAGTTAAAGGGTTAATAAACTCTCCGATAGAAAATATCATATAGTATCTGCACTTGACTTCAGAGATATTATTATAATACACTTTTACATCAGCATTTAGATAAATATAAGCTTATTTGAGCTTTCCGATGCACAGACTTTGCCAGAGCTTTTCTTTAAGTTTATTTTTTTAATAAAATATATTTTTAGTATTAATAAACCCACATCTATTGTGTTTTTAACCACATTATAGTAAAGTACTTGACTTAATTTATTCGTTTTCCTTCGGCTTAGTCCCTTATTTATCAGGGGTTGCCACAGCGGAATGAACCACTGACTATTCCAGCATATGTTTTACACAGCGGATGCCCTTCCAGCTGCAACACAGTACTGGAAAACACCCATACATTCTCACATTTAAAGAACACTCATGCACTATGGCCAATTTAGTTTACACGTTTCTCTTATAGCGCATGTTTTTGGACTGTGGGGGAAACAGCAGCATACCTATATTATGCTACAATACAGAACAGGTTACTGTTGTAAAAACAAAAAAATCCTACATAATGTATTGTAGCTTATCAATTTTCTACAGTAAATATGGCCGCATACTGTGTAGCATTCATTAACAAATAGTTTTAAATGCTATAACATGGATTAAAAACACTATAGATCTACTATCGATTACTATAGTATTTTCCTTGTGGTAAATTCTGTCTGTATGTGATTTAAAGATTGTCAGTTTCTTTCTGAACACTTTTAACTTGTGAGATTTTTAACAAACAAACATAAGCAGCACTCATTGACTGAACACATATTGACTTGTGCAGTGTTTCTGTGTGTGTGTTTTCGTGAATGCAGTAAAGAATAGACTCTCTCACTCACCCTGAGCTGTTTTCTGGACTCTGATGTTGATCAGTTTTCTGGATTTTAGTGTTGTTCTCTGTAGCTCCACATTTACTGGGATTTTCAGCTTAAATCCGTGTGTGTGAACGCATCCGACAGGTGACAGAACAGCGGCAGGTGTGGCTGCCAACAGGTGTGTGTGTGTGTGTGTGTGTGTGTGTGTGTGTGTGTGTGTGTGTGTGTGTGTGTGTGTGTGTGTGTGTGTGTGTGTGTGTGTGTGTGTGTGTGTGTGTGTGTGTGTGTGTGTATGTGTGTGTGTGAAAGACAGAGAAGTCTGCAGTGATTGGAGGATCTGGGGAGAAAAAAGATAAAAATAAAGTCTTCACATGTTTACGTTACACTGAAAAACATTTTTACTCCAAAGCTGCTGGTCGATTTGAAAGAAAAATCAAGTTATTACAAAGAAACGTCACAACAAATGACAAAAAACTAATTAAATGAATAAAAAATGGTTATATTTTAGTGTAGGTTAGCTACCACACACACATTGTACACTCACAGTACAGTATACACCGCTTTTGCATAGTGCTGTTAATATTTATCTATATTTATTTTTTTTTATTTTTGAGGTCTACTGTATGTATTTAGAGTTTTTTTGTATACAAAATCAGAAAAAAGTACACCTTTTTTTTCCCTTGGGATATTGGTGATAATCAGAATCATGCTCATGTGACTCTGACCCACAGAGAATAATTCTGGATGCTAAAAAAATACATTTTTAAAGTAGGTTATAACTCAATATTAAAGATCATTTTAATCACTTTACTATTTTTCCTTTAAATATTTTTATGATGATAAATGAATTCAATTTTTTAAATAAAATAAAAGATAATATAATATAAAAAAATGACAAAATATAAAAAAGATAGAATTTAAATTAAATTAAAATAAAATAAAATGTAAAATAAAATATAAGATAAAATATAAAATAAGTAAAAAAATATAAAAATGTAATTAAAACTAAAATAAAAAATATTAAATTTGATTAAATTAATTCAAAAATAAAATAAAATAAAATTTTAAATAAAATAAAATAAAAAGCAAAAATATATAAAATAAAATGTAAAATTAAATACAAAATAAGATAAAATATAAAATAAGATAAAAATAATTAAATTAGTTTAAATGTAAAAAGTAAAAAAATAATTAAATTAAATAAAATTATTTTTTCATTCCAGCAAGATAAACATTTAAGAACGAAAACTAAGAACAACATCTACAGTTACAACTATATATATATATATATATATATATATATATATATATATATATATATATATATTAAAATCATATATCATTTAAAAGCTATTTCAGTGGTAAAAATGAAAGCTGCAATAGTTATATATTACTTTGTTATATATTAGTTTTTGAATGTCACAAATTTAAACAATTTTTATAATGTATAAAAAGCATGTAGTAACAGTACAGTACAGTGAATTAAACATAATTTCAACAATATTATGTGACATTCTAAGTGTGCATGTATGTAATCTATCTGCTGTTGTATTACCGTACACTAGAGGGCGCCATAGATTACACCGTGGAGACCAGCTCTCACTATGGGTCATGATGACCCAAAACTCATATCTATGAGGTTTCTCTCGGACAGGAATGAACGAATGAATACAAATATGTTTATTGTGAATGTGCCTGCTGAATTAGGAATGCGGGGAGCAAATATAAAAATCTAGACGAGAGACCATGTGCAACAAACAGAATGCTAATATGCACTTTTCCAGTCACGGTTACAGTTGTATGTTCTCCCCGTGCTGGCGTGGGTTTCCTCCGGGTGCTCTGGTTTCCCCCGCAGTCCAAACACATGCGCTGTAGGGGAATTGAGTACACTAAATTGGCTGTAGTGTGCGAATGAGTGTGCATGGGTGTTTCCCAGTACTGGGTTGCAGCTGGAAGGGCATCCACTGCGTAAAACATATGCAGGATAAGTCGGGGGTTCATTTCGTTCTGGCGACCCCTAATGAATAAAGGGACTAAGCTGAAGGAAAATGAATGAATAGTGTGTATAGGAAAATGAGAAGGTTGTGTGTTTGTAGATGTAGTAGTGTGTTGTGCGTGTGACTCAGCCTAATTCAGACTCCCCGATGGTTCGTGTGTCCCGTTTAGCCCAGCGTCAACTGATCTGCAGCTCCTGGAGGAAAAGCAGCAGCACAGTGTCCTCCTTAGAGTAAATAGAGCTGCTGGAAGATCACATGCAGAACACTGCGGCACAGGCCTGCTCATCTACACCTGTCTGCGGGATGGAGAGAGGAGATGAATGTGGGTCAAACACACACATGCAGACACACACATGCACTCACACATATACACGCACACTCTCACATGCACACATGGACATACACATACACAATAATAGACACACTTATATGCAGGTAGACACATATACACACATAAGCAAATAAACACACCCATATAGGAGCATAGATACGCACGCACACACACATACAGACACATGCATATATACACACAATTACATACAGACACACATATACACATAGGCAAAATAAACACACTCATACAAGCATATATACACACACACAGACACATACACACACATAGGCAAATAAACAAACCCATATACGAGCATAGATACACACACACACAGACACGCATACACACACAGGGAAATAAACACAACCATATGCGAGCATAGATATGCTCACACATACAGACACATGCATATATACACACAATTACATACACAGACATACACAAATACACACACAGACATACACATACAAGCATAGATACACACTGACACACATAATCACACACACAGGCACAACCATATGCGCAGACGCCCACAAAAGCTCTTACACACTCGCACATACACACACCCACATACATAAAAACACACATAGATACATACACGCACACACACACATAAACAAATAAACACACACATATACGAGCATACATACACACACACACATACAGACATGATACACACACACACACACACACACACACACACACAACCATACACGCATACACACAGACACCCACATATGCCTTTACACAACTAGACACACACACACATACACACATACATACACACACACATAGACAAATAAACACACACATATACACACACACACACACACACACACACACACACACACACACACACACACACACACACACACACACTCATATACACATACACACACAGACACAACCGTACGTGCATATACACACACATATACATACACACACACACACAGACACAATCATATGCGCTTACTCAGACACACACACACATATATACGAGCATACATGCACACATACACATAAATACACAGATACACGAGCATACATGCATGCACGCATGCACGCACGCACACATGCACGCACGCACATGCATACACACACTTACTTTTTTGACCAATAGTTAAAGTTTCTCTTTTACTAAAACAACACCCCATAACACACACACACACACACTCACACATGCACACACTCACACATGCACACACACACACACACACACACACACACACACACACACACACACACACACACACACACTTACTTTTTTGACCAATAGTTAGTTTTAGTTTCTTTTTTACTAAAACAACCCCCCATAACACACACACACACACAAACACACACACACACATACACACACTTACTTTTTTGACCAATAGTTAGTTTTAGTGTCTCTTTTACTAAAGCAACCCCCCCCCCCCACACACACACACATATACACACAGACACAACCATACGCGCTTACACAGTCAGACACATGCATACAAGCATACGTACACACACTTACATATATAGTCACAGACACACACACACACACACACACAGAGGTGACCTGTTTGTGTTCTTCAGTGTAGTGATGCTCACCGTGAGAAATGATACAGTCATCAGAGGATGAGACGGGTCATCGTCATGGCAACCGGGCTGATAATGGGAATGATTAACAAGGCGTTGAGCTGTTACACTTCTCCTTCTGCACTGCTGGATTCATCATGCGCTCATGCAGACTTTCATAATTCAGCTCCAGAATCAGAAGTGTAGTGTTTAAATGTCATGTCAGTGCCGTTTGCCTGTTGCATTGTTGTAGCAGTATACTCTATACTCCTCCACGTGTGGAATGAGAATTAATCTGAGCGTGTGTGAAGTCAATCAGTTCATTTATAGACCCTGATTAGTTCCCAATTACATCTGACCCTTGTTACACCTATCAATGTCCTCCTACACTGTTAACGATTGTTGTCAGTTACACAGTATTTAACTGTAAAATAAAATATTTCACTGTAGGACAGTTATGCAGTATGTTACTGTATTTTAAAGCTGCATTGTGAAAATTACTGTATATATTATACAGTAGAGATATGCAGTACTGTAAATACATATACTGTACAGCAAGGTAAATGGTGCTGTAAATGTAAATACAGTATTCTTGCTGTAATTTATTTACAGTAAGTTACTGGTGAACTGTACTGTAAAATAAACTGTATTTTACTGAAGGATAGTTATGCAGTATGTTACTGTAATTTAAAGCTGCATTGTGAAAATTACTGAATATATTATACAGTAGAGATATGCAGTACTGTAAATATACTGTACAGCAAGATAAATGGTGCTGTAAATGTAAATACAGTATTTTTGCTGTAATTTATTTACAGTAAGTTACTGGTGAACTGTACTGTAATATGAACTGTATTTTACTGTAGGGCAGTTATGCGTTACTGTATTTTAAAGATGCATTGTGAAAATTACTGTATATTTTAGAGTAAATATATGCAATACTGTAAATACATACAGCAAGGTAAATGGTGCTTTAAATGTAAATACAGTATTTTTGCTGTAATTGATTTACAGTAATTTACTGTCAAACTGAACTGTAATATGAACTGGATTTTACTGTTGGACAGTTATGCAGTGTGCTACTGTATTTTAAAGATGCTTTGTGAAAATGACTGTATATTTTACAGTAAAGATATGCAGTACTGTAAACACATAGAGCAAGATCAATCATTTACATTTGCTAAATGCCAGAATAATGAGAGAACTTTTTCTATAGGATTGAGCTCAGGGCTTTGTGATGGCCACTCCAAAACATTCACTCTGTTGTCCTTAAAGCACATTTGAACTAATTTGGCAGTATGCTTAGGGTCATGGTCTGTTTGGAAGACCCATTTGTGGCCAAGTTTTAATTTCTTGGCTGATGTCTTGAGATGTTGCTTCAGTATTTCTACATAATGTTCTTTCTTCATGATGCCATCTATGCTGTGAAGTGGACCAGTCCCTCCTGCAGCAAAACAGCCCCACAACATGATGCTGCCGCCCCCTTACTTCACAGTTGGGATGGTGTCCCTAGGCTTGTAAGCTTTCCCCTTTGTCCTCCAAATGTAACACTGGTCATTATGGCCAAACAGTTCAATCTTAGTTCCATCAGACCACAGGACATGTCTCCAAAAATGATTATTTTTCCCAGTGTAATTTAGCAAATTGTAATCTTTGTTGATTCTGGCTTGTTGATTTTCCCATGTTGTCACACAAGGAAGCAGTGTGTTTGAGGTTTTCCTTCAATACTATTCTACAGTTGTGCCTCCAATTAACTCAAATGTTGTCAATTAGCCAATCAGAAACTTCCAAAACCTTGACACCATCATCTGAGCTTTTTTAGAGGCATAATAATCTTATTGTATGTAAACTTGACTTTCAAGAAAAGTTATAACAATTTCTCCAACAATATCTCTCTCATTATTCTGCTATTAAGCAGAACAGAAACAAACGTGATAATCCTAACTTACCTAAAAGAGGAAAAGTTTAGTCACATTAACATCTGACTTTTTTTTTAAATGGTTATGTGCCTTTTTATACAGTGTATGTAAACTTCTGGTTTCAACTCTATATCTCTATATATTAGCTTATACATTATATTATTTTAAACTACTAACATGTCATTAAAAGTCACTTTGTTAAACTGTAGAGTTACATTTTCAACATCAAAAGTGGACAGAGCAGAGATCAACATCCCATAATGCAATTCACAATCGCAAAAAAACACACATGTGAATCACAAAATATGGAAACTAACAGATATTTTTTACAGTGTGTGCAATTTCAGATGAACCTACTATAAATGTTGATTTTGATCAGACTTTAAGGGCGCTTTTTTTTAGTACTTCTGAGGGATTTTACAGTGTTAAGTGAGGTTATGATGATGTGTTGTGCTCATTAAGCTGTTTATAATGAAGTGTCATACTAACATACACTTATATGTTTAAACAGTAATGTTTAACGCAGTCAGGAGCTGTTATCCTGTGTGCATTCAGCCTTGTCATATCATGTTTTCCAGCACAGCTCGGGTCCAGAATCTCTGTGAGCCCAAACTCTAAGTAGGTCATGATGTCTGTGTGCTGCCGATTCGGGAACTCTCTGATCTGCTGTTGTGCTGGAGAAAAACAGCTGAGGCTGAACTTTCCTCCTCTCCGCTCTTCTCTTGCTGTACAGACGGACATCAGAGCTGCTTCATGTCCTGAAACTGATGCAGTGTTTGTGTTTGTTTAGAGATCTGCAAAAAATAATAAGCTGTTATGACATCTTGTGTTTCTGGAGAGCACAGACAGATCATTTACATTGTTTTATATTCATTTCTCATCGGAGAGTGAATTTGACGCATTTTTTTGTGACAGTCGGATTGATTTATTTCTCATGAGAGAGTCAGTTTGATTCATTTCTTGTAATAGAGTCAATGTTGATTCATTTCTTGTGAGAGAGCCAATTTGATTCATACATTTCATGTGAGTCAATTTGATTCATTTCTCACCAGAGAATCAGTTTGTTTTATTTCTTGTGAGAGAGTCAGTTTGATTCATTTCTTGTAATAGAGTCAATGTTGATTCATTTCTTGTGAGAGAGCCAATTTGATTCATACATTTCATGTGAGTCAATTTGATTCATTTCTCACCAGAGAATCAGTTTGATTTATTTCTTGTGAGAGAGTCAGTTTGATTCATTCTTTTGTGAGTGTTAATTTGATTCATTTCTTGTGAGAGAGTCAATTTGATTACTAATATTTGAGAGTCAGTTTGATTCATACATTTCATGTGAGTCAATCTGATTCATTTCTCACTAGAGAATCAGTTTGATTTATGTCTTGTGAGAGAGTCAGTTTGATTTGTTTCTTGTGACAGAATCAATTTGATTTATTTCTTGTGAGCGTGTCAATTTGATTACTATTATTTGAGAGTCAGTTTGATTCATACATTTCATCTGAGAGTCAATATGATTCATTTCTTACCAAAATGTCAATTTCATACATTTCTCGTTAGAGAGTCAGTTTGATTTATTTTTTATGACAGAATCAATTTTGATTTATACTTATGTGAACGAGTCAATTTGATTCTTTTCTTTGGAGAGAATCAGTTTGTTTCAGTTGTTGTGAGAGAGTCAATTTGATTCATATCTTGCGAGTGTCGATTTGATTATTTTTTTGTGATTGTCAATTTGATTCGTTTCGTATGAGAGTCAGATTGAATAATTTTTTGTGAGAGAGAGTCAGTTTGATTTATTTCTCATGAGAGTCAGATTGATTCAGTTCTTGAGAGAGAGTCAAGTTTATTCATTTCTTGTGGTGAGTCAATTTAATTTATTTCTTGTGAGAGTCAGTTTGAATAATTTCTCATGAAAGACTCAGTTTGATTCATTTCTTGTAATAGAGTCAATGTTGATTCATTTCTTGTGAGAGAGCCAATTTGATTCATACATTTCATGTGAGTCAATTTGATTCATTTCTCACCAGAGAATCAGTTTGATTTATTTCTTGTGAGAGAGTCAGTTTGATTCATTCTTTTGTGAGTGTTAATTTGATTCATTTCTTGTGAGAGAGTCAATTTGATTACTAATATTTGAGAGTCAGTTTGATTCATACATTTCATGTGAGTCAATCTGATTCATTTCTCACTAGAGAATCAGTTTGATTTATGTCTTGTGAGAGAGTCAGTTTGATTTGTTTCTTGTGACAGAATCAATTTGATTTATTTCTTGTGAGCGTGTCAATTTGATTACTATTATTTGAGAGTCAGTTTGATTCATACATTTCATCTGAGAGTCAATCTGATTCATTTCTTACCAAAATGTCAATTTCATACATTTCTCGTTAGAGAGTCAGTTTGATTTATTTTTTATGACAGAATCAATTTTGATTTATACTTATGTGAACGAGTCAATTTGATTCTTTTCTTTGGAGAGAATCAGTTTGTTTCAGTTGTTGTGAGAGAGTCAATTTGATTCATTTCTTGTGAGTGTCGATTTGATTATTTTTTTGTGATTGTCAATTTGATTCGTTTTGTATGAGAGTCAGATTGAATAATTTTTTGTGAGAGAGTCAGTTTGATTTATTTCTCATGAGAGTCAGATTGATTCAGTTCTTGAGAGAGAGTCAAGTTTATTCATTTCTTGTGGTGAGTCAATTTAATTTATTTCTTGTGAGAGTCAGTTTGAATCATTTCTCATGAAAGACTCAGTTTGATTCATTTCTTGTGATAGAGTCAATTTTGATTCATACATTTCATGTGAGTCAATTTGAATAAGTTCTCACCAGAGAGGGTATTTGATACATTTATTGCAAATGATTCAGTTGGATTTTTTTTGCTTGTGAGAGAGTCAATTTGATTAATTTTTTTGTGAGAGAGTCAGTTTGATTTATTTCTCATGAGTCAGCTTGATTCATTTCTTGTGAAAGACTCAGGTTGATTCATATCTTTTGAGAGAGTCAATTTAATTCATATCTTGTGAGAGAGTCAGTTTAATTTATTTTTGTGAGTCAATTTGATTAATACTTTGTGAGATAGGCAATTTGATTTATTTCTTATGAGAGAGTCACTTTGATTCATTTGTTGTGAGAGAGTCAACTTGATTCCTATTTTGTGAGAGAGTCAACTTGATTCATACCTTTTTTTTGTGAGAGAGTCAATTTGTTTCATACATTTCTAGTAAGAGAGTCAATTTGATTCATTTCTTGGGATAGAGTGAATTTGATTCATTTCTTTTTTTGAGAGTCAATTTGATTCATACATTTCATGTGAGAGAGTTTGATTCATTTTTGTGAAAGAGTCAGTTTGATAAATTTTTTGTGAGAGAGAATCAGTTTGATTCGTTTTTGTGAAAGAGTAAGTGTGATTCATTTTTGTGAGAGAGTCAGTTTGATTTATTTTTGTAAGAGAGTCAGTTTGATTCATTTTTGTTAGAGAGTCAGTTTGATTCATTTTTGTTAGAGAGTCAGTTTGATTAATTTCTTGTAAGAGTCAGTTTGATTCATTTTTGTAAGAGGGTCAGTTTGATTAATTTCTTGTAAGAGTCAGTTTGATTCAATTTTGTAAGAGATTCAGTTTGATTCATTTTTGTAATAATCAGTTTGAGTCATTTTGTGAGAGAGTCAGTTTGATTCATTTCTTGTTAGAGAGCCAGTTTGATTCATTTTTTGTAAGAGAGTCAGTTTGATTCATTTTTGTTAGAGTCAGTTTGATTCATTTTTGTGAAAGAGTCAGTTTGATTAATTTTTTGTGAGAGAGAATCAGTTTAATTCGTTTTTGTGAAAGAGTCAGTTTGATTCATTTTTGTGAGAGAGTCAGTTTGATTCATTTTTTTAAGAGAGTCAGTTTGATTCATTTTTGTTAGAGAGTCAGTTTGATTCATTTTTTTTAAGAGAGTCAGTTTGATTCATTTTTGTAAGAGAGTCAGTTTGATTCATTTTTGTTAGAGAGTCAGTTTGATTCATTTTTTGTAAGAGAGTCAGTTTGATTCATTTTTGTAGAGTCAGTTTGATTCATTTTTGTAATAGTTTAATTAATTTTTGTGAAAGAGTCAGTTTGAGTCATTTTGTGAGAGAGTCAGTTTGATTCATGTCTTGTTAGAGAGTCAGTTTGATTCATTTTTTGTAAGAGAGTCAGTTTGATTCATTTTTGTAAGAAAGTCAGTTTGATTCATTTTTGTTAGAGAGTCAGTTTGATTCATTTTTGTTAGAGAGTCAGTTTGATTCATTTCATGTAAGAGAGTCAGTTTTATTCATTTTTGTAAGAGAGTCAGTTTGATTCAATTTTGTAAGAGTCAGTTTGATTCATTTTTGTAATAGTCAGTTTGATTCATTTTTTTTGTAAGAGAGTCAGTTTGATTAATATTTTTTGAGAGTTCATTTTATTTATACATTTTATTTGAGTGAATTTGATTCATTTCTCCCTCTAGAGAATCAGTTAGATATTCTTGTGATAGAGTCAGTTTTATTAATTTCTTGTGAGAGAGTCAATTTGATTAATTTCTTATGAGAGAGTCAATTTGATTAATTTCTTATGAGAGAGTCAGTTTGATTAATTTCTTATGAGAGAGTCAATTTGATTCATTTCTTATGAGAGAGTCAGTTTGATTCATTTCTTGCGAGAGAGTCTCTTTGATTCATTTCTTATGAGAGAGTCATTTTTGTTCATTCCTTGTGAGAGAGTCCATTTGATTCATTTCCTACCAGAGATTCAATTTGATTCATTTCTTGTGAGAGTCGCCTTAATCATTTCTCAGTAGAGAGTCATTTTAAAATATTTCTCTTAAGAGTGTGAAATTGATTCATATGCAAACATAAATTTTAATTTAAAGCCATCATTAAAATCAGTTGA
>LR812524.1:3600738-3605738 GCA_903798195.1 Danio kyathit | reverse complement strand
TCCATCCTTCTATCTGTCATCCCATCCATTCATCCATCCTATCTGTTGTCCCATCTATTCATCCGTCTGTCCATTCATCCATCCTACCTGTTGTCCCATTCATCCACCCATCATTCTATCTATCTATCCATCCATCATTTTTTTGTTGTACCATCCATCCATCCATCCATCATTCTGTTGTCCCATCCATCCATCCATCCATCCATCCATCCATCCATCCCCCATCCATTGTTCTATCTTTTGTCCCATCCATCCATCCGTCCGTCCGTCCGTCCGTCCGTCCGTCCATCCATCCGTTCGTTCATCCATCCATCCATCCATCCATCCATCCATCCATCCATCCATCCATCCATCCATCCATCCATCCATCCATCCATCCATCCATCCATCCATCCATCCATCCATCCATCCATCCATCCATCCATCCATCCATCCATCCATCCGTCCGTCCGTCCGTCCGTCCGTCCGTCCGTCCGTCCGTCCGTCCGTCCGTCCGTCCGTCCGTCCGTCCGTCCGTCCGTCCGTCCGTCCATCCATCCATTCGTTCATCCATCCATCCATCCATCCTTTCTGTTGTCCCATCCACCCGTTTGTGCATCCATCCGTTATTTTTTCTGTTGTCCCAACCAACCATCCATCCATCTGTCCGTCCATCTGTCATCCTATCCATCCATCCATCCATCTATTCCTCCATCCTTCTATCTGTCATCCCATTCTTTCATCCATCCCTCCATCCTATCTGTTGTCCCATCTATTCATCCGTCTGTCCATTCATCCATCCTACCTGTTGTCCCATTCATCCACCCATCATTCTATCTATCCATCCATCATTTTTTTTGTTGTACCATCCATCCATCCATCCATCCATCAGTTGTCCCATCCATTCATCCCCCATCCATTGTTCTATCTTTTGTCCCATCCATCCATCCATCCATCCATCCATCCATCCATACAAAATAAGTATTGTCCATGTTCCATAGATATACACAAGTCATGCGTTTAATTTTTCTGTTTTTTCCAACCCTACTTCAGTAGTTTCCTCCCTTGTGTTTGACCTGTCCCCTCTCCCTCTTGTTGTCCCATCATGCACCACGTGTCGCTGTGATCAGAGGAGCATGTGAGGTAAGACGTAACAATTAGTTAATGGAACATGAAGAGAACAGCGCAGGTCTCATCTGCTCCAAAAAATCCTCCCCATAATCTGCTTTTTAAAATGCCCCAGTTAATCCTGCAGTGGTTTGGCGGTGGACGAGACCCTCTCATTCAATTAAATGTGTGGAGTCAGAGAGGAAACAGACGGTCGTGCCATTTACTGGATTTACTGTAACCAGACGAGAGGCTCGCCGTGTGTGTGTGTGTGTGTGTGTGTGTGTGTGTGTGTGTGTGTGTGTGTGTGTGTGTGTGTGTGTGTGTGTGTGTGTGTGTGTGTGTGTGTGTGTGTGTGTGTGTGTGTGACGGACAGACTGAGAGAGACTAAAGTCGGATGAGTGCAATGGAAAAATGACATGTGGCCATTTAGGCCGGACGCCAAAGTGTGATTTCTGTGTGTTTGAAGACATGTGTGTGTTTGTGCTGTTTGCCTTTGGCTCTTTTTTTCTTGATAGGTTTTAAATAGCAGCTCTGCAGGTTCGAACCAGCATCACAGAAACAAGCAGCGCTGCATAAACGCACATGTACAAGCAGAGTTTATGAGAAGGGTCAGACAGAATCTGCTGACCTTTTTTGCTATTTTTGCACCGAATTCTGTTCAAAATATGCAGATTTGTGCAGAATGGTTTTGAGAGTATAATAAAGACATGAAACATGATATAAAAAATAACTTTTATTAAATGTTAACAATGCAAATCCAATTAGAACCAGTTGTTTTGTAATTAATGCAGATCTTTCATACATATGTTTTTAGTATAAATTTGTATTTATTTCAATAACAACAAAGCAATTACAATGTATATAGAACTGAAATATATAGTATAACAAGGGTATAGGAAGGAAAGAAGGAAGAAAGGATGAAGCAAGGAATGGAAGGAAGGATGAAGGAAGAATGAAGAAAGGAAGGAAGGATAATGGAAGGAATGAATGTAGGAAGAAAGGGTGGAGCAAGGAATGGAAGGAAGAATGATGAAGGAAGGAAGGAATGTACGGAGGGAGGAAGGAAGAAAGGATGAAGGAATGAAGGAAGGAAGGATGAATGAAGGAATGGAAGGAAGCAAGGAAGGAGGGAAGGATGAAGGAAGGAATGGAAGGAAGGATTAAGGAAGGAAGAAAGGATGAAGCAAGGAAGGATGAAGGAATGGAAGGAAGATTGAAGGATGAAGGAAGGAAGAATGAATGAAGGAAGGAAAAAAGGATGAAGGAATGGAAGGAAGGAAGGATGAAGGAAGAAAGAAAAGGATGAAGGAGGAAGGAAGGAAGGAAAGAAGGATGAAGGAAGAAAGAAAGGATGAAGGAAGTAAAAAAGGATGAAGGAATGGAAGGAAGGAAGAAGGAAGAAAGAAAGGATGAAGGAAGGAAGAATGGAGGAGGAAGGAAGAAAGGAAGAATGAATGAAGGATGAAGGAATGAAAGGATGAAGGAAGGATGAAGAAATGGACAGAAGGAAGAATGAAGGAAGGAAGGATGAAGGAATGGAAGGATGAAGGAAGGATGAAGGAAGGAAAGAAGGATGAAGGAATGGAAGGAAGGAAGGATAAAGGAAGAAGGAAGGAAAGAAGGATGAAGGAATGGAAGGAAGGAAGGATGAAGGAAGAAAGAAAGTATGAAGGAAGGAAGAATGAAGGAGGAAGGAAGAAAGGAAGAATAAATGAAGGAAGGATGACGGAATGAAAGGATGAAGGAAGGATGAAGAAATGGACAGAAGGAAGAATGAAGGAAGGAAGGATGAAGGAATGAAGGAAGAATGAATGAATGGATGAAGGAAGAAAAAAATCTAAGGAAGGATGAAGGAAAAAAGGAAGGATGAAGGAAGGAATGAAAAATGAAGAAAGGAAGGAGGGAGGGAAGGAAGGAAGAATGAAGAAAGAAAGATAGAATGAATGAAGGAATAAAAAATAAAGAAAGGAAGGAGGGAAGGAAGAATGAAGGAAGGAAAAAAAAGAAGAATGAAGGAAAGAATGTAAGGAAGGAAGGAGGGAAGGAAGGAGGAAGGAAGGAAGGAATGATTAAGGAAGGAAGAAGGAAAAAAGAAAGAATGAAGCAAGGAAGGAATGAAGGAAGAAGGGAGGAAGGAAGGAATGTAAGGAAGGAAGAAAGGATAAAGTAAGGAAGGACAAATGAAGGAAGGACAGAAAAATGAAGGAAGGAGAGAAAGAAGGATGAAGGAAGGAAGAATGAAGGAAGGAATGAAAAATGAAGAAAGGAAGAAGGGAAGGAAGAATGAGGGAAGAAAGGTAGAATGAAGGAAGGAATGAAAAATAAAGAAAGGAAGGAGGGAAGAATGAAGAAATGGATGAAGGAAAGAATGTAAGGAAGGAAGGAAGGAAGGAAGGAGGAAGGAAGGAAGGAAGAAAGGAAGGAAAAATGAAGGAAGGAAAGAAAAATGAAGGAAGGAGAGAAAGAAGGATGAAGGAAGGAAGTAAGGAAGGAAGGATGAAGGAAGGAAGGAGGGAGGGATGATGGAAGGACAGAAGGAAGGATGAAGGAAGGAAGAATGAATGAAGGAAGTAAAAATGAAGGAAGAACGGAAGAATGAAGGAAGGAATAATGAAGGAAGAACGGAAGAATGAATAAAGGAAGAATGAAGGAAGAATGGAAGAATGAAGGAAGGAAGAATGAAGGAAGGAAGGATGAATGGATGAAGGAAAGAATGTAAGGAAGGATGAAGGAAGAAAGGAATGAAGAATGAAGGAAGGATAAAGAAAGGAAAGAATTTAAGGAAGGAAGGATGAAGTAAAGAAGAATGAATGAAGGAAGGATGAAGGAAGGAAGAAGAAAGGAAGAATGAATGGATGAAGGAAAGAATGTAAGGAAGGAAGGAAGGAAGGAAGGGTGTGTGTGGGTCAGTTAAAATCATGCTGATATCTTATGCACAACATGGCGACCGGCTTCTCTCACTGACATGTCAAGAAGGATGTTGAGATTGGCAGAAATGTCCACGGCTGCCTCTGGGGGATTTGTTCAAACTAAAAATGCAAGAAGACGTACTCCAGGGTATATATTTCCTGGTTCTCAAAAATGTATCAAGGTATTATATACTGTAGGTACAATTATATAGGTAACTGACCAAGTCATGACGCCCAACGTGCAAACTAATAGCATGTGCAAACAAAAGAACACATACACCTTTGCAGTTGAATACTGTGCAGTGAAACGGCATAACTTCATAAGTGCAGATACATGAATTCTTGTTTCTTAGCGGCTGCTTGTGAAACGGATGTATAAATTGCTCTCTCCACACCTCTTCAACAGCTCTCCGAGGTGCTCTTATCACGGCCAGTGTACTTTTCTCATTCATTATCACCTCCAAACACACACTTCTACAACATCAAACCACCATTCACATGCTTTCAAACACACACATGCATTAAAAACACAAAGAAAAGCTTTTAGATAAGAGCGAATTCGGTCAGATCTCTGCCAGTGATTCCAGGAACATTATGTGGACGATATTGGTTTGAGTTGTCTTGAGTGATAGTTAAATGATATGCTGGATTTAGATGAATATGCAATCCAGACGCTAAAACTACACCTGTCAGCCAATGCATTTGACTGAGACTAGAATTATATGAATGAAATGGCTTGATACTGTTGAGATGTGTGTCTTGTGTGAGGTTTCTCATCTGTTTTTACATATAATATAATATCAGGCGTTAAAAATAAATGTAATATACATTCTGAACAGTATTACACCCATTCAGATAAAAACAAATGCATAGTTTTAGCAGGAACCACTGGGATAAAATGGGGAATGCAACATGCTTTGCTTCTTTTCTTCATAAACACAAAGCGATTGCAGGAGAATATTACAATAATGTTCATTTTATTCAAGCCTACTTTGCATTTCT
>LR812524.1:3535738-3595738 GCA_903798195.1 Danio kyathit | reverse complement strand
CATGGGAGAAAGTCCTGTGGTCAGATAAGACCAAAGTAAAAGTTTTTGGTTTTAACTCTATTCACCGAATTTGAAGGAAGAAGAATGATGTGTATCATCCCAATAATACCATACCTACAGTGAAGCATGGGGCTGGAAGCATCATGCGCTGGGGTGTTTTTCTGCACAGAGGACAGAATGACTGCACTGTATTAAGGAGAGGAGGATGTGGCCATGTGTTGTGAGATATTGGGCAAAAACCTCCTTCCCTCAGTCAGAGCATTAAAGATGGGTCGTGGCTGGGTCTTCCAACATGACAATGACCCAAAGCACACAGCCAGGAAAATCAAGGAGTGGCTTCGTAAGAAGCATAACAAGGTTTTGGAGTGGTCTAGCCAGTCTCCAGATCTAAATCCAATAGAAAATCTTTGGAGGGAGCTGAAACTCCATGTTGGTCAGCGACAGCCCTGAAACCTGACAGATCTAGAGAAGATTAGTGGGTAAAATCCCTCCTTCAGTGTGTGCAAACCTGCTGAAGAACTACAGGAACCCTTTGACCTCTGTAATTGTTAACAAAGGCTTCTGTACTAAATATTTAAAATGCTTGACTCAAGTGATCAAATACTTATTTCACACAGTAATTTACAAATAAATTGTTAAAAAATTATATAATGTGATTTCCTGATTTTTTTTTTAGATTCTTTCTCTCAGTTGAATTGCAATTATGCTGAAAATGCTAGACCCCTCCATGATTTCTAAGTAGGAGATCTTGAAAAATCACAGTGTGATTAAATACTTATTTCCCTCACTGTATATAGCATATATATTGTGTATGGCCATACACTCAAAGCGCTTCACAATCATGAGTGGGAGGGGGGGGT
Source organism: Danio kyathit (assembly GCA_903798195.1). Taxonomy (NCBI): domain Eukaryota; kingdom Metazoa; phylum Chordata; class Actinopteri; order Cypriniformes; family Danionidae; genus Danio; species Danio kyathit. The sequence goes on along the minus strand of LR812524.1, from coordinate 3,594,878 downwards.
CTCTCCACACCACCACCAGTGTGCAGCATCCACATGGATGATGTGATGGCAGCCACAGGACAACAGCGCCAGTGCGCTCACCACACACCAGCTATAGGTGGAGTGGAGAGACAGTGATAGAGCCAATTCAGTGGGGATGATTGGGAGGCCATGATGGGTAAGGGCTGATGGGGGAATTTGGCCAGGACACCGGGGTTACACCCCTACTCTTTACCAGAAGTGCCATGGGATTATTAATGACCACAGAGAGTCAGGACCTCGGTTTAACGTCTCATCCGAAAGCTGGCGCTCACTGACAGTATAGTGTCCCCTTCACTATACTAAAGCATTAGGACCCACACAGACCGCAGGTTGAGTGACCCCTGCTGGCCTCTCTAACACCACTTCCAAAAGCAACCTAGCTTTCCCATGTGGTCTCACACCCAGATACTGACCAGGCTCAGCCCTGCTTGGCTTCAGTGAGTACTCCTGATTGTCTCCAGGGTGATATGGCTGTGGAAAAAAGAGATAAGGCTTTATTTGTGTTGTGCTTTTTTTTGGAAATACATTTTGATCTCATGTTCAATTGCATTAGATAAATCAGTTGTGGCGACGCAGTGGCGCAGTAGGTAGAGGTGTTGCCTCACAGCAAGAAGGTCGCTGGGTCAGTTGGCGTTTCTGTGTGGAGTTTGCATGTTCTCCCTGCGTTCGCGTGGGTTTCCTCCGGGTGCTCCGGTTTCCCCCACAAGTCCAAAAACATGTGGTACAGGTGAATTGGATAGGCTAAATTGTCCATAGTGTATGAGTGTGTATGGATATTTCCCAGAGATGGGTTGCAGCTGGGAGGGCATCATCTGTATAAAACATGTGCTGGATAAGTTGGCGGTTCATTCCGCTGTCGCGACCTCGAATTAATAAAGGGACTAAGCCGAAAAGAAAATGAATGAATGAATGAATGAATGAAAGTCAGTTGTTTTGCTTTTGCCAATTTGCTTTTATTATTGATTGCATTATTTTTGCAGGTTATTAAGATTTTATTGCATTACAAGTAGATTTTTGTGTGCATTTTATTGTGTTATAAGGTTAGATTTATTGTCATATTGGTAGATATTTTGTTATTAATGGATTATTGTTTTTTTTTTTTTACATCATATCAGTAGATTAATGGAATTTCATAAAATATTTATGCATTATATTAATGCAGAATCATATTATTCGATTATTAAGATTTGATTGTGTCATAATAATCATTTTATTTTCAGTGTGCAAAAATTATTTATTTTATTATGTCATGTCAATAGTTTTTTGGAATTTTGTTGCATCAAATATAATTATTTCCTTATATCGATATATTATTTATTTTATGACCTTGTATGGTAAGAGGGTAAATACAGTGTAAGTCAGAATTATTGGCCCGCATGAATTATATTAGCCCCGCTGTTTATTTTTTTCCCCAATTTCTGTTTAACGGAGAGCAGATTTCTTCAACACATTTCTAATCATAATAGTTTTAATAACTCATCTCTAATAACTGATTTATTTTATCTTTGCCATGATGACAGTAAATAATATTTGACTAGATATTTTTCAAGATACTTCTATACAGCTTAAAGTGACATTTAAAGGCTTAACTAGATTAATTAGGTTAACTAGGCAGGTTAGGGTAATTAGACAAGTCATTGTTTAACGATGGTTTGTTCTGTAGACTATCGAAAAAAATATATAGCTTAAAGGGGCTAATAATTTTGACCTTAAAAGGGCTTTAAAAAAGTTAAGAACAGCTTTTATTCTAGCTGAAATAAAACAAATAAGACTTTCTCCAGAAGAAAAAATATTATCAGACATACTGTGAAAATTTCCTTGCTCTGTTAAACATCATATGGGAAATATTTAAAAAGGAAAAAAAATTCAAAGGGGGGCTAATAATTCTGACTTCAACCGTAAATGATGAGAGAATATTTATTTTTGTTGAAAATAGAAGTGACGTGCATGATTTTATTCAAAGTGACATTCAAATTAGGCTCATTACAAATTTGTCATAAGAGTCAACAATACTCATGATGCATATTAATTTAAAAAAACAATAGTCTGCATAATGAACATAAGCTAAAGCACAAAAATAAAGAAAGAGCCTGTGAGTGTGGTTTGATTGAGCTGTGCTTGTTGGAGAGAGGTGTGATTGGGTTTTGTTGATTTGCTTTCTCTGAATGTATTGATTAGTGTGGCGTGTTTGTATTGATTAATGACTGACTCTTTTCCTCATGCAGACGCTTTTACAGTGAAACACACTTCACACTGACCCACTGGTGACCAGGAAAACACACACTATTGAATTGTGTGTGTGTGTGTGTGTGTGTGTGTGTGTGTGTGTGTGTGTGTGTGTGTGTGTGTGTGTGGTGTGTGTGTGTGTGTGTGTGTGTGTGTGTGTGTGTGTGTGTGTGTGTGTATGTGTGTGTGTGTGCGTGCGTGCGTGCGTGTGTGGAGCTACATGATTATTGGGTGTAGAATAAAAGATACTGACATTAATCATTAAAGGAAAAGTTCACTCAAGAATTAGATTTTTTTTTGATAATGTGTCTTTCTAAATAATATTGTTGTTTTTCTATGAAAAAATTTTTCATGCAAATGAAGTGGATGGACTATCATTTGTAGCATTAATAAGCATTTATTCATTCATTTTCTTTTTGGCTTAGTCCCTTTATTAATGAGGGGTCGCCACAGCAGAATGAACCGCACAACTATCCATAGATTCAACAAGGTACTGGAAATATTCCTCAGAGATTTTACTCCATATTGACATGATAGCATCACGCAGTTGCTGCAGATTTGTCGGCTGCACATCCATGATGTGAATCTCCCGTTCCACCACATCCCAAAGATGCTCTGTTGGATGGAGCTCTGGTGACTGTGGAGGCCATTTGAGTACAGTGAACTCATTGTCATGTTCATGAAACCAGTCTGAGATGATTCAGACTTTATCCTTCAGCGCTATCCTGCTGGTAGTAGCCATCAGAAGATGGGTACACTGTGGTCATAAAGGGATGGACATGATCAGCAACAATACTCAGGTAGGCTGTGGCGTTGACTCGATGCTCAATTAGTACTAATGAACCCAAAGTGTGCCAAGTAAATATCCCCCACACCATTACACCACCACCAGCAGCCTGAACCGTTGATACAAGGCAGGATTGATCCATGCTTTCATGTTGTTGACGCCAAATTTTGACCCGACCATCTGAATGTGGCAGCAGAAATGGAGACTCATCAGACCAGGCAACGTTTCTCCAATCTTCAATTGTCCAGTTTTGGTGAGCCTGTGTGAATTGTAGCCTCAGTTTCCTGTTCTTAGCTGACAGGAGTGGCACCCAGTGCGGTCTTCTGCTGCTGTAGCCCATCCTCCTCAAGGTTGGACGTGTTGTGTGTTCAGAGATGCTCTTCTGCAGACCTCGGTTGTAATGAGTGGTTATATGAGTTACTGTTGCCTTTCTATCAACTGGAACCAGTCTGGCCATTCTCCTCTGACCTCTGGCATCAACAAGGCATTTGCGCCCACAGAACTGCCACTCACTGGATATTTTCTCTTTTTCAGACCATTCTCTGTAAACCCTAGAGATGGTTGTGTTTGAAAATCCCAATAGATCAGCAGTTTCTGAAATACTCAGACCAGCCTGTCTGGCACCAACAACCATGCCACATTCAAAGTCACTTAAATCACTTTTCTTCCCCATTCTGATGCTCAGTTTGAACAGCAGCAGATCGTCTTGACCATGTTTACATGCCTAAATGCATTGAGTAGCTGCCATGTGATTGGCTGATTAGAAATTTGCATTAACGAGCAGTTGGAGAAGTGTACCTAATAAAGTGGCCGGTCAGTGTATATTGCGATATGAATACAATTTCACTAGATGACTTGAATATTTCTATTTGGAAAAAAATGATAGATTCGAAGATTTCAGATTGATTGGGAGGATTCTTAAGAGGAGTGCTTCTGCATAAAATATAATAAACCATCTACAAGCATAGATAAATACAATAAAAAAAAAAGATACAAATTAAATAAACGTTTATCGTTTTTTTATCGTTTTCCGAGTCTAACAGTATCCAGGTACAGTAATTAATTAATAAAAATAAGAATTACTCCGGGCAACGCAGTGGCGCAGTAGGTAGTGGCGTCGCCTCACAGCAAGAAGGTCGCTGGTTCGAGCCTCGGCTGGGTCAGTTGGCGTTTCTGTGTGGAGTTTGCATGTTCTCCTTGCATTTGCGTGGGTTTCCTCCGGGTGCTCCGTTTTCCCCCACAGTCCAAAGACATGCAGTACAGGTGAATTGGGTAGGCTAAATTGTCCGTAGTGAGTGTGAATGAGTGTGTATGGATGTTTCCCAGAGATGGGTTGCGGCTGGAAGGGCATCCTCTGCGTAAAACAAATGCTGGATAAGTTGACGGCTCATTCCGCTGTGGCGACCCCAGATTAATAAAGGGATTAAGCCGAAATGAAAATGAATGAATGAAGAATTACTCCTTATTAAAAGTTACAAATGGTACAATTTCATAAGCCTGACTGCTTTTAAAATCATTAAACATTCACATGGGTCTCAAAAACACATGCAAATGATAAATTAGAATACAAACTCAACATTGCACATCCTGCGATGTGATTATTTGTGAATGATCACATTGCGATATCAATGCTGAACAGACATATTGTGCAGCCCTAGTCCAGTGCCATAAAACCTTCCCAGTCAGAAAGCCTGGCAGATCCCAATCCAGTCATAATAAGGGAATAGCTCACCCTAAAGTTAAGATGTGCTTATTATTATTTAGTTTGAGTTTCTTTCGCCTGTTGAACACAAAAGAATATATCCATGTCTGTTTTGGGTTAGCATGTTGTTCATCATCCAGATGTTCACAGTCACGCTGCGTCCATCCAGTGCCATAAAAAGGATCCTGGACAGAAAGCCACAAAGACTAGAAGATCCCAATCCAGTCATTTTAAAGGGATAGTTCCTCAAAAATGTAAATTTGCTCACTATTTACTCACCATCATGTAATTTCCGACCTTTATGAGTTTCTGTTAAACACAAAAGAAAATAAACAACAAAAGCATGAGGCACTTGAAGAGTAAGTGAAAAAATAAAAAATCCTTTATTAACATGGCTATTCTATAAAAACAGCACCTACGCCAGGGTTATTCAATTAGTTTGTCATGGGGGCCAGTTCATGAAAAGCATCCCAAATGAGGGGCCGGAGAGATATGACTTGCAATATGAGTGGTGACACAACAGCATATAAAAGCCCATATGTTGTATTTTTGCTCCTTAAGACACTCACGTTGGCTTTTTCTACATTAAAATGTTAATATGTTGTATTTTGAAACTTACTTCTTTACAAACATATTCAAATGTTGTATTTCAAAGCACAATAAAAGCAGTGGATTTCTTAAGTAAGCTTCAGACACATTCATATGTTTTGTTTTGAACTCCATGACAATTAGGGATGCAACAATTATAGATTTTGGTTGTACGATTATACAGTCTGAAGAATAATCATGGAGTCACGGTTATCACGTCTAATGTAAATTTAAGCTTTATATTAGCTAAGAATTTAAATGAACTGTTGTTATCATCTGCGTTCATACATACATAATCATTTTAATAATTTGTAATAATTTGTCTAACATATCTTTTCTTTACATTGAACTGAAAGACACGCACAACTCTCACCACTACAGCGTGAGATGTTTTCTACTTGGTGAGTCTGGAAGGCACGAGCGCATCGCTCCGCTTGCGCACACACAAGGTTTCCGCTACATACATTCATCCGTGGCGGGCCGCCACGCCAAAATTCATCCCGCCACGGCTACATTACAGCTTCTTATTTAAAACATTTAGTCGTGTTTTTTATAGCGGATTATAAACGCACCAAACCTATTAGAGGTAAACAGCGCAAACTTTTCTGTAACCGTAGTAGTGCTGTGCGCTATTTGTTCAAGGTGACATGCTGACTGACTCTCTGACAGACTGACTGACAGGTGCGTGAGTCTAGCAAACACCGCGTATCTTTCAGTTAAGATGAACACAGTTTCCATAAGTATACTTTATTGATAAAGGTCAATGGCTTTGAATACAATGACTTTATCTTGCTGGAGTTTATTGCCGTTTCACTTTACTTCAGGACGCGTTAATGTCGGAAAACGCACAAAAACACACTAAATCGCGCTTCAGCAGCGCTTACTGGAGAGCGCACGAGAAGATCTGCACTTGAACGTGCAAATTTGAGTGCGTGCAAGAAGTTCTGTGCACGAACAGAGGAAATCGGCGCGCAAGCAAAGAGATTCGCATGCTCGTATTACATGAATGCTATCTCGACTTGTAATACTGCGTGTAATATTTGTCTTTGAAATAGTTGGCAGATCTGTGTAAAAAAAAAAGTCCTGCCGCCACAGCTGGAAAAAATCCTAGAGGAAACACTGTCTATATATTGGCATATATTCTAATATTGGAAATAATGAACTTGCGCGTGGAAAAAATTCAAGATGTGATTGGCCCGTTGCTATAGTTAATCCAGTGTGCGTGCATATTAGCCTCATTGTAGCTATAAACTCGGAACTTTAAACTAGCGCACAGGTGGCATAACTTTGTTTAGTTGCAACAGTTTCGTTCCTTGAACAGAATCACGGCGTTGAGAAGCCTTTAAGCTTAAGTATGCAAATGTTTTTGGCTGCTCACACCACTTGCTTAATGTCAGGTGACTCACACTCTGCGCAGCCTTCAACTGCAGCTTGTGCTGTATTGAACAGACGCACGTCACTTCATCACTATAGCGGCCGATTGAATAGCCCTGACCTACGCTTTCGGCAGCTCTGGTGAAGGCAAGTGTTGGCGAAAAGCGCAGGTGCTGTTTTTAATGAATAGCCATGTTAATAAAGGATTTGTAATTTTTTCACTTACTTTTTGACTTATGATTTCGTTGTTTATCTTTATGAATTCCTTATCCAAAGAGCACCGATCTTTATACAAGAGAAGATATTTTGAAGAAAGCTGAAAACCTGTAACCATTGACTTCCACAGCAGGAAAAACAAATACTATGGAACTTTCCATCCACTTATTTTCATGCACCTATTTCATGCACATATGTACTTAAGTGGAAACGCCAATTTTGAAAATGCACATAAAACTGAGTAGGAAAAACCTTTATCTGGCAAAAAAAAAATGTGTATAAACTAAGATGAAAATGCTTTTATGTCATGTGATGATAAAAATGTGTGTGATGGAACACATTTATGGACAAACCAGCGTTTCCAGCACATTGTAAAACATCTGAAATGTTGTTTTGTTCATTTTAAAATCCCTCAGCTAAAGTCTGTCATCACAGTGCTTCAGTATTATTCATCTTCCATTATTATTCTCTCCAGAACTGTTTTGAGCATCTGTCTGCGCTCCCAAAGCCACCGCATTGCATTAGGTCTTCTTCCACAGTAGTTGTGAACATACCTGTCAACCCTCCCGTTTTTCCCAGGATTCTCCCGTATTTTACAGTTCTATCCCGCTGTCATCTCCATAATGCTATTGTCCAGTTTTGGTGAGCCTGTGTGAATTGTAGCCTCAGTTTCCTGTTCTTAGCTGACAGGAGTGACACCCGGTGTGGTCTTCTGCTGCTGTAGCCCATCCGCCTCAAGGTTGGACGTGTTGTGTGTTCAGAGATGCTCTTCTGCAGACCTCGGTTGTAACGAGTGCTTATTTGAGTTACTGTTGCCTTTCTATCAGCTGGAACCAGTCTGGCCATTCTCCTCTTACATCTTGCATCAACAAGGCATTTCCGCCCACAGAACTGCTGCTCACTGGATATTTTCTCTTTGTCGGACCATTTTCTGTAAACCCTAGAGATGGTTGTGCGTGAAAATCCCAGTAGATCAGCAGTTTCTGAAATACTCAGAGCAGCCCGTCTGACACCAACAACCATGCCACGCTCAAAGTCACTTAAATCCCCTTTCTTCCCCATTCTGATGCTCGCTTTGAACTGCAGCAGATCGTCTTGACCATGTCTACATTTGTATTTTATATTTTTATGTATTTTTTATTTATTTTTTATTTTCAAAGAAAATTCAGAGGAGGGCGAATAATTTTGACTTCAACTGTGTAGGAGAAGTGTGAGGATTGTAATGTGCTTCAGCAGAAGTTTGAGATCAGTTTGGGTGAGAGTTTGGTTCAGGACAGATTAAAATGTGTCTGATGGAGATCAAACGCAAAGGTTCGGCTTCAATCTCTCTTCATCCCATTAACTTCAGTGAGAGGGAGAGAGAGAGAGGAGTCAGAAGGATGAGTATGCAGAAATGCAGCGCTTGTCAGACTTTTTAATCCCAAGCAACTGCAGTGGCTGTAGACTGTGTGACAGATTCATACAGCTGAAGTCAAAATTATTCACCCTCCTGTAATTTTTGTTTCATTTTTCAAATATTTCCTAAATGATGTTTAACAGATTCAAGAATTTTCACAGTATTTCCTATAATATTTTTTCTTCTGGAGAAAGTCTTACTTCTTTATTTCGGCTAGAATAAAAGCAGTTTTACATTTTTTAAACCCATTTAAGATCAATTATTATTAGCCCCCTTAAGCAATGTTTATTTTAATTGTTTACGGAAAAAAACCAATGTTATACAATGACTTGCTTAATTAACCTAATTAACCTAGTTAAGCGTTTAAATGTCACTTTAAGCAGTATAGAAGTGTCTTGAAGAATATCTAGTCAAATATTATTTACTGTCATCATGGCAAAGATAAAATACATCAGTTATTAGAGATGAGTTATTAAAACTATTATGATTAGAAATGTGTTGAAGAAATCTGCTCTCCGTTAAACAGAAATTGGGGGGGAAATATACAGTGAGTGGGCTAATAATTTAGGAGGGCTAATAATTCTGACTTCAACTGTATATTAGAACTGTATAATACAACTGCATTTAACGTCCTCATGATGATCAAACTGAAGCATGTGTGAAATACATGATAAACATGACCTTTTTATTTAAAACCAGAATGTAAAGATGCACATTACACTCCAAAAAATGACTTTTGCTGCTTCTTCAAACTATGTATTTAAAATGCATTGAAACAACACAATTCCCATTTTTTTTGGACAATAATTAATTGAAGAGGAAAGCTAAATTTAAAACAGTGTATATATATATATATATATATATATATATATATATATATATATATATATATATATATATATATATATATATATATATATATATATATATATATATATATACAGTTGAAACCAGAGATTTACATACACTCTACAAAAAGGAACATAACCATATAAAAAAAAATGTCTGATGGTAAATCATACTAAACGTTTACTATTTTAGGTCCGTTAGGATTACCTAAATCATTTACATTTGCTAAATGCCAGAATAATAAGAGAATTGTTTATTAATTTCTAGACAGTCAAAAGTTTACACACATTTCCTTGGTATTTTTTAGCTTTGCTTTTAAACTGTATAACTTTGGTCAAATGTTTTGGGTCTCCTTCCACAAGCTTCTCACAATAGTTTGCAGGAGTTTTGGCCCATTCCTCCTGACAGAATTGGTGTAACTGAGTCAGATTTGTTGGCTGTCTTGCTCGCACAAGCTTTTTCAACTCTGCCCACAAATTTTCTATAGGATTGAGCTCAGGGCTTTGTGATGGGCACTCCAAAACATTCACTCTATTGTCCTTAAAGCACATTTTAACTAATTTGGCAGTATGCTTAGGGTCATGGTCTGTTTGGAAGACCCATTTGTGGCCAAGTTTTAATTTCCTGGCTGATGTCTTGAGATGTTGCTTCAGTATTTCTACATAATGTTCTTTCTTCATGATGCCATCTATGCTGTGAAGTGGACCAGTCCCTCCTGCAGCAAAACAGTCCCACAACATGATGCTGCCGCCCCCATACTTCACAGTTGGGTTGGTGTTCCTAGACTTGTAAGCGTTTCCCTTTGTCCTCCAAATGTAACACTGGTCATTATGGCCAAACAGTTCAATCTTAGCCCCATCAGACCACAGGACATGTCTCCAAAAATGATTCTTTTTCCCAGTGTAATTTAGCAAATTGTAATCTGGCTTTTTTTGTTGATTCTGGCTTGTTGATTTTGCCCATGTTGTCACACAAGGAAGCAGTGTGTTTGAGGTTTTCCTTCAATACTATTCTACAGTTGTGCCTCCAATTAACTCAAATGTTGTCAATTAGCCAATCAGAAACTTCCAAACCTTGACACCATCATCTGAGCTTTTTCAGAGGCAGAATAATCTTATTGTATGTAAACTTGACTTTCAAGAAATGTTATAACAATTTCTCAAAATCAATCTCTCTTATTATTCTGCTATTAAGCAGAACAGAAACAAATGTGATAATCCTAACTTACCTCTGGTTTCAACTGTATATAATTACAACCCAGGCTCATTCTGTAAATGTACCTCTATATACATTTCTGTAGAGTGCCAAATATGAGCGATGTTTTTTTTTGCAGTTTTTGTTTTAGCGAATCCACCAGAGGGTGCTGTGTACGTTTTTTGAGATCTCAAAAATTTCTCTCACGAATGCCATTTGAGTCTGCTGTTCTCACTTAAATCCACCAGAGGCCGCTGTCGACTGACTGACTGACTAACTAGCCCCTTTCTCACAGTGATACCGGTAAATATCCGGAATTTTTTTTCCCTGTTTTCAGATATTACCACATTCTCACCCTGTTATTTACTTGTTTATTTTATTTTTTGTCTTCTGTTTTTGTCTTAACCACTTTCTGGAACCATTTTTCCATCATCGCGGTCAACTCCTCTCTGTGTCTCAAGTCCACCGACGTATGTGGCGAGCTACTGTACAAACTGGTAACAGTGGGAAAGCCGTCCATATGGAGGTAAGCAGTCAGCTGGTAAGCTCCAAAAGGAACAGCATCATACCGTCCTGCATCGTTCATTTTAAAGATGAAATGTAGCCATACGTACCTCTGGATACATACTTCAAGATCTCCAGAAATGTATATAGGCCTACGCTTTCAGAATGAGCCTATGTTGGAACATACAGAAATCATCATGTTATGTATCGCATCATTCCCCAGTCTCTACAAATAAACTGATGTACTTTTGTTTGTGTGCTTGTTTTTCCCCGACACCTACTTTAACCCAGTTCATTCTGCATCAAATACATCAAGCATCACTTCATCGAATCACTTCAAATGAGTCAAACGCTTCATTCGCCTCCTCAGATCACGCCTGACATATTATTCCAACACCTCGTCCCACAAGACATCAGTGTGTGTGTGTGTGTGTGTGTGTGTGTGTGTGTGTGTGTGTGTGTGTGTGTGTGTGTGTGTGTGTGTGTGTGTCACCGACCTACACACTTCTGCAGGTAAATAAACCAGGAGTTTTCTCAATACACTTCAGTCTAGAGCTGAAGAAGAGGCGGGAAATGTCCTGTTTTGAGTGTGTTTCTGTCATGAATCAGCACACAGCAGCTTCTGTTTGTGTGTCTCAGTTGAACTCAACATTACAAACGCTCCAGTTTTAGTTTTCCTGCTGCTGTTTCTGTCATCAGTGTGTTAGTCTCCTGTTGTCTGACTTCTGGAGAGATTATTCTGCCACACTGACCAGTAGAGACCCACACAGACCATTACAGGGATAACTGGAAAGCCAGGACACATTCTATGATGGTTCTTATTTTCTAGCAAGGTAAACTCATTCCTTCCATCCTTCTTTCTTTCCTTTCTAGAAATCCATCTGTCCATCTTTCATTTTATACTTCAATTCTTCCTTCCTTCATTTTTCTTTTTAGATATCCAGGATTCCTTCTTTTGTCCTTCCTCCCTTCCTTCCTTCTCCCCTTTTTCCAGAAATCCATCCATCCTTCATTCTGTCCTTTCTTTTTCCTTCCTTTCTTCCTTTCTTCCTTCTTTCCTTCCTTTCTAGAAATCCATCCTTCATTCTACCCTTCATCCCTTCCTTCTTTTCGTCCTTCTTATAAATACCTTCCATTCTTCCTTTCATAAATCATCCTTCTTTCCTTCCCTCTTTTCCTTTTTTGAAAATCCACCATTCCTTCTTTTGTTACATCCTCCCTCCCCCCTCCCTTCCTTCCTCCCTTCCTTCCTTCCTCCATTCCTTCCTTCCTTCCTTCCTTCCTTCCTTCCTTTCTAGAAATCCACTCATCTATCCTTCATTGTATTCTTCCTCCCTTCTTTTTCTTTTTTAGAAATCCACCATTCCTTCTTTTGTTCCTTCCTTCCTTTCTAGAAATCCATTCATCCATCCTTCATTGTATCCTTTCTTCATTCCTTCCTTCCTTTTTTTCTAGAAATCCATCCATCCTTTATTCCATACCTCATTCCTACATTCTTTTCCTCCTTTTTAGAAATCTATCTTTTCACCCTTTCATCCTACCTTCCATCCTTCCTTCCTTCCTTTTCATAAATCCTCCCTTCCTTCATTCTTTCCTTCCTTTCTAGAAATCCATCCTTCATTCTACGCTTCATCCCTTCCTTCCTTCCTTCCTTCCTTCCTTCTTTCCTTCCTTCCTTCCTTCCTTCCTTCCTTCCTTCCTTCCTTTTCCTTCCTTCCTTCCTTCCTTCCTTCCTTTTTCCTTCTTTCTTTCCTTCCTTCTTTTCTTTCTTCTTTCCTTGCTTCCTTCTTTCTATTTTCTTTCCTTCTTCCCTTTCTTCTTTCCTTCCTTCTTTCTATTTTCCTTCTTTCCTTCCTTCTTTTCTTCTTTCTTCCTTCTTTCTTTCCTTCCTTTTTTCTATTTTCCTTCTTTCCTTCCTTCTTTTCTTCCTTCTTTTTATTTTTTTCTTTCTTTTTTTCTTTCTTTCTTTCTTTCTTTCTTTCTTTCTTTCTTTCTTTCTTTCTTTCTTTCTTTCTTTCTTCTATCCTTCCTTCTATTTTCCTTCTTTTCTTCCTTCTTTCTTTTTTCTTCTTTCCTTCTTTCTGTTTTCTTTCTTTCTTTCCTTTTCTGCCTTTCTTTTTTCCTTCTTTTCTTCCTTCTTTCCTTCCTTCTTTCTTTCCTTCCTTTTTTCTATTTTCCTTCTTTCCTTCCTTCTTTCCTTCCTTCCTTTTTTCTATTTTCCTTCTTTCCTTCCTTCTTTTCTTCCTTCTTTCCTTCCTTCCTTCCTTCCTTCTTTTTATTTTTTCTTTCTTTCTTTCTTTCTTTCTTTCTTTCTTTCTTCCTTTCTTCCTTCCTTCTATCCTTCCTTCTATTTTCCTTCTTTCATTCCTTCTTTCTTTTTTCTTCTTTCCTTCTTTCTGTTTTCTTTTTTTCTTTCCTTTTCTTCCTTTCTTTTTTCCTTCTTTTCTTCCTTCTTTCCTTCCTTCCATTTTTCTTTCCTTGCTTTCTAGAAATCCATCCATCCTTCATTCTTCATTCCTTCCTTCTTTTCTTCCTTTTTAGAAATCCATCCATCCTTCCTTCCTCCCGTCCTTCCTTCCTATTCATAAATCTATTCAGCCACCCCTTTCATCCATCCATCCATCTATCCATCCATCCTAGTATTACAATAATACTACTTGTATAATTGTACCACTATTAATTCTTAGTAGCCATATTATTTGTTTCTGTTTGTGAATGATAGATAGATAGATAGATAGATAGATAGATAGATAGATAGATAGATAGATAGATAGATAGATAGATAGATAGATAGATAGATAGATGGATGGATGGATGGATGGATGGATGGATGGATGGATGGATGGATGGATGGATGGATGGATGGATGGATGGATGGATGGATGGATGGATGGATGGATGGGATTCATATGACATACAAGTTTATATTTGGATTTTATGTCATGTATCCAATTTGCATATATTGCCATATATCAGATTTCTGTGTGGGATATTTCAGTATTGATTTATTGATCCATTCATTCATTCATTCATTCATTCATTCATTCATTCATTCATTCATTTCAAAACATAAATTACTTTATAGTTCAGTACAGATAAATATCTTAGTAAACATTTTAGCCTATAATACACAACATAATTTGTGCTTGTGCTAAAAGTCAAATTTTTTAGATGACAAACAGATAGAAAAAGGTTGAATTTTGTAACACACGTGTTTTATTTACATGCTGTAAACGCCTGAACTGAATGAATGGGGGTCGCTGTCCGCGGTGCTGATCGAGTCTCTCTCTCTCTCTCTCTCTCTCTCTCTCTCTCTCTCTCTCTCTCTCTCTCTCTCTCTCTCTCTCTCTCTCTCTCTCTCTCTCTCTCTCTCTCTCTCTCTCTCACACACACACACACACACACAGCTCAGTCTCTCAGTGTTTGAGTCGCTCTCCTCGCGGATGAATCTCGCAGTGATGGAGATCAGAGTGGCTTGTTTTGTCGTTCTCTGGAGATAAAGTGATTTTAAGGAGAAATGCATCACACACACCGGCAGCGCTGACCTCACACACACGCGCACACACATACAAACACAGACCCGGAGCCGCTCGGAAGTTTAATGCTGCTCAAGAGCGACGGAAAACAGACATCCAGACATCTGAGGTAAAAACTCAACCCTTACACTCTCAGATCTGATTTTAACGCGTGGCCGCGATGCTGTCGGCTTATTAATGCAGGTTGAACTCAATGTGTCAAGCGTGTGTGTGTTTTTGCTGCTGTTTTATACGTGCAAATGTGTGCGTTCTGTCTACTGAGCCGGAAGACAGTGTGTGGTTCTTGGGCTGTGTCTCAAAACACAGGCAGCTGACTATGTAGACTACATTTATGAGTCATAACGATATTGTGGTTTGCGTGAAAGCTGATGCAGAGATCGCTGATATTATACAGTCATGTTGAGGATGCATTTGTGCATTATTAATATTATTATTTCCTATATTGACCTCTGACTGTCGTATGGGTTTAAACAGCCTGGGGGTGCATGATAACTGCATGTATAGCATTGATAATTGTCATTTTGCGCTAGTTTTGACAGACTTTCTTATGTGCAATTGACTTAATTGAGTGGATCGTAAAAGATGATTGGCCACATTATTATTTATTAATGTTCTGCATGTGATGGTGAATCATGGATATTGATTATGAAGGCGGTTTGAGAATGACGGATGCATTTATTCAAGGAGGTCAATGCTGGTTGCAGTGCAGGTCAAAATGAACGTTTGCGCTGCTTTAAATGTGTGTGGTTTATTAAATTGGCATGCATTCCCACAAACATGGTGCAAAAAATAAGGCATTGATGCTGTCAGAAAGGTTTGTGAGTCTCAGGAGGTGAATATGAGTATTATTTATGCTTTATTTTTCTGCGTGTAGCCCTTAATAAGCATTGCAAATGTGCCATCTGATGTGTATCTGTCTCTGTGTGTGAATGAAGCTGTTGCAGCTGATGATTCTTTCATTCAATCCTCAGTCACATTAATAGCACCCTTCAAGGGATAGTTCACCCAAAAATGAAAATGAACTATTAATTCAAAGTGATTTTTTTTCTTTCTTCAGATGATAATGAATGATATTTTTAGCTGAAACTGCAGTTCATGCATATCAATTGGTACTGGCACAGAAGTATACAGAATACAAATACATGCAGGCAAAACTACATTAATACTCATGTTCAATGTTGTAAATAAAGTTTAGTTTCTTGTACACACCAGTCATTTTTATTAATAAGGCCTCAGTGTATCATGAGAAGTCACAGGTATTAGTTTTGTTTCACCTCTATGGGTTTATTTGACTCTTAAAGTAGTCCATAGCCATTTTTTTAAATGTGAAGTGAATCTTTAAAAGAAGAGAGAGAGGAATATTCAAATGCAAATTATGTGCATTTCCATTGAAGTACAAATTAAATCAAAACTAGCCGTGTTGATTTTGTTAGCTCGCATTGCTAGTTTCAAGAGTTCACACTTAGCTGATGATTAATTATAAAGCTTGTTTGGCATGCTGTCCCGGGAGAGAGCCCTGAGCTCATGAGATCCTCGAGCCCGGGGCTCCCACCCGTTGCAAGGCGAGAGGGGAGATCGAGCTCAGGTAGATCTCGAGAACTCCCCTTTCGTAGTGTTTAAAGCGCAGATAGTAGTTCTCTTTAACGAGATAGGTACTAGATAGGGAGCAAGTCTATAAAGTTAATCAAACAATAATTTAGGTTGCATGTTTTTAATCGGTGGGAGGAAACCGGTGGACCCGGGAAAACCCACGTGAGCACGGGGAGAACAAGCAAACTCCACACAGAAAATGCCCGCTGGTTTGGTAAAGCCTAGAACCATTGACATTCTTGCTGTGAGGCAACAGCGCTAAGCGCTGGGCCACAGCACCCATCTAGAAAAGGGAAGGAGTAGGGGTGGAAGGGGGGATTCTTCAAGCGAAGATAGCGGTGATATGAAACCCGGGGTATTTATAGTAGCTTAGGGATCGTCTGATTGGTACATGGTGATTTGGATAATGTGGGTCCAGCCGCTAGCAATCATAAGCACGTGATCCTCTCGAAATTAGTTTATAAATAAACTTCACTTTGTGGTGAACAGTTCATCTGTGCATGTCATTAAGAAAAAAAATAGTAGTTTGCCCTTGTAATCTAAAATTGAAATCTGCAGATGCACGTCCTGTTTGTTTTCAGTTACTTCTGAAATGTCTTTCAGTTAAATCTAAATGTCTGAGCTATTGGGCGGGGGTAACATACTTAACCACGTCCCTCCAGCTGTCAGTTTTGACAAGAAACAGTAATGGTGAGCAGGACGAGTCTATTAGGTTGTAACAACTCTCCCCAAACCCTTTTCACCATCTTTCTGAATGACACGCCTACTTCATGACATCCAATCAGCTTGCAGTAAAAAAAAAACAAAAAAAAACAAACCACGCCCACTGTTTTCTCATTTAATATGCCATTCTATAGACCAATTACCATGTTTGTAAACATTCAGAATGCGCGTGCAGGGAGGTGGCAGAAAAAAACCGGGAGCGCTAGCATTTACAGCGAGGGAATGACATCCGATGCGGTACAGAGTTTGTTATTGTCTTAGAAATAAGATATATTGATTACATATTATATATATTATTTACATAATGCTTTCAGCATTTTATAACAGCTTGTCACCCAGTGATAAGCACAGTGATTCGGCAAAATTAACGTTAAAGTGAGCGGCGTTCATCTGACAGGTCCATTTGCGATAGCACCCTCCCCCCTGTGGATATTTTTATAAGACGAAATGCCCAAGCATCCAGCCCTAAATATACAATCTCATTGAAGCTCCAAGGGATTTTACGAGAGAAGTTAAAGGCCTACAAGTGTTTGGATGCCAACAATTGTGTTCTGTGTGGTCATGTGCAATAAATAAGTGGGTAAAGTTGGTTTTATATTCACACATTTAGACTTTCTCCTTAATAATATAATTTCATAAACGTATTATTTGCAAACTCTAAATAGCGAAATCATATTAGCAGCCAATGACTATCAAAGTACAACATAGTTCACAGTCAAATAAACAGTGTTAATGTTGTGTTCAAGTCACACTTGCAGGTTATTTCAGAGCGAATACTCAAAGTGCCGTGGTAAACAGTATAGGGAGTGTGTCACAAGTTGTCACTGAATGAATGTGTGAATATAAAACCAACTTTAATTACATACACTTTCACGTTTCATTCTTAGCGTTCAGTGTCCGCAGTTTAATTAACCATATGTAACTGTTTTGCCGAAATCATTGCTGCAATCAAAAAACGAGTGATGTGTATGATTCAGCATAGCGTGTACTTACCTGATATAACATGAGAACTGCAGAGTCCAGCATTTCTAATTAGGTCGTCACTTCATTCAGCTCCCTTTTAGCCAAAGACGTCTGCAGTCGGCATTGAAAGCAGTGTGGTGTATGGTAAAAGTTAAGTTTTTCGAATTTGGCATCCTACCGCACAACACAACACGTTTGCTATTGCAGCTGGTCTTTTTTTGCAACCGGGGACCCGTGTGACGTCATGTGTGATGTAGGTTGGTAATTCGTCTATAGGAACTTCATCACAATGGGAAAAAAATGGTTGCAGCTTCCAGTACACGCGAACTTTAAGCGGCGTAAGCCCCATCTTTTAGTAAAGGAGCCAATCATTGATCGATATAGACTGACTGTTCTCTGGGGAAGGGGCTTGGTCCACACGTGGGTTTTTACGCAGCTTCATAGTTATGAACCCTCTGTGGTCAACAAACCACTGCAATCTCAGCAAATATTTGCCTCAAAGACATGATAAATATATCCACATAAAGCTTGAAGCTGAAACATGAAGCTTTTTTTCGGAGTAAATTACTTGTCTTAAAGGTGCAGTATGTAAGTTTGACATCCAGTGGTCAAACTGAACTAGGTGTTATATTCCTGGATCAAAACAAATGCAAGCACATGTTGCCAGATTGAGGACCAAGGAGTGAGTCTGAAGATCAAGCCTACAGGCTGATTTAAATCGTGCTTTAAACCTCGAATTGATATATTAGAAACGGCTTCTATTTTTCACAGCTGAACAACAGAAAACTGACAATGATCAGCTCAGGTACAGCTCATGTGCTTTATTCAGTGTTAATTGTTAATAATGTGAGTCTGAATGCCATTTTACATGACATTTATTGCCATACTACCGAAAGCAGCAGCAGATAGTTCACCTCAGATCTGTAAAATAAACTGTGAAACTGAACTTTTTGAACTGTGACAAACCAACACTGTAGCAATTCAGCAGGTTCATTTAATAATGTTAAAGAGGTTTGATAAGTATTAATTAGATTATACACCTTACCATTTGGTGAGTGAGTGCATATTCTGTGCTTCTGAATGGCTGTATTTAAATTGCAAAGTGCAAACAGCCAAATTGCTCATCACTGCAAAACTGGTCACGTATAGCGTGTTGTTAGGATACGCGGTTACATTGTAATTTGCTCACCTAATGTTTATGCTCGTAATATTTATATCATTTGCTAATAGTCATGGGCTGGTATAAGATTCTGACGGTATGATAACCTTGGATAAAAATATCACGGTTTCACTGTATTACGGTATTGTGATTACTGCTCTAAAATATATTCTTTTTAAATGTCTGGGTAAAAACTAAAACTTTTTTGCTCTTTGAAATTGAAATTTTATATTTTGCAACAGTAAACACGTCAGGCTAAATAATTCAAATGAATCATTGACTTCTGCTGTCTTCATTAGTTTGCTAGAGATTCTGTTGTCTTAAAAAACAAAAAAAAAAAGTAAATAAAAATTACATATACCTTAGAAACGCTATTACAGAAAATTTTGACGGTTTTAAATCCTTGACTTTTCCAAACCGCAGTATACCTTAAAAAAGGTTATCGTCCCATGCCTATTTGCTAAATAATAACCTCATGTGGAACTCTGGAATCTGCGTCTCATTTCGGAGTCTGCTACTGTCCACCGGCGGTCGCGTTTAGGTCACGGATGCATACTTTGAGAGCCTTTCTGAATGAATGAATGAATGAATGAATGAATGAATGAATGAATGAATGAATGAATGAATGAATGAATAAATGAAATATGTAGCTTTCCAAAAAGGCAACCCGTGGTGCTGTAATATAATTGGTTAAAGTGACAGTGGGTGGGTTAAAAGAACCAAAACAAAGGCAGCCTTTTGGCATGTAGCGCACATTTTCAAAGCAGAATATCTGACTTCAGCATTGTTTTTCAGATAAACAAGAATGTTCACTTAGCATGTTTCTAAAATATCTGCAAACTTATTATGGTATTTCAATGCTTTAGAAGAGTGAAAAACTTACATACAGAAACTTTAAAGAGACTTTAACCAAGATTTAAGCTAAAGATCAACTTTTACACTCAATTTTTTTTTTTTTTAAGGTAAGTGAAGCTGAATATTACTAAATTTAATTTGTTTGTTTAAATTCAGCCCATGTAAATTATTTGCAACCACTTACCTTAAAAAATTTAGTAAATCCAATTAATAATTTTTTTCAGTGTATGTTAATTTGAAGTAAAGCAACTCAAGTACATCTTGCTACACTGTATAAAGCAATTAGTTACTTTAAAAAAAGTATGTAAACCTGTTGCCTTAAATTTTATAAGTTGATTTTACTAAAAAAAAAAAAAAAAGTCAGTAAACCCATTGACTTAACTGTTATAATTATGCACACTGTCACAATCACCAGCCATCTAACCACTAGAGATCGCTGGAAAACATTCACACTCACACGAACTACAATCCTGCCTCATAATGGACTACAAAACCCAGTCATGCACCACACACACACACACACACACACAACCGGATCCTGACTGATTACACTCACAGCTGATGCTGCTCAATGACTGATTACACAGACATATATTCCGCTCACTTTGAGACACTCATTGCTGAGTCTTGTTATCTGTTTAGTGACATTACAACGCGTTTCCTGGTTTGTTTTCCTGTGTTTTGATCCTCGCCTTGTTTATCTGTTTATCCCTGTCTGCTGCCTGCCTTCTGACCATCTGCCTGTATTTCTGACTACGACTCTGGATTGTCTGCATACATCTGTTTGCTACTGTGTTGACCATTGCTTGCCTGACCTCTCTAATAAACCTGCATTTGGATCCACACCCAGTTGTCAGCGTCACATCCACTGTAACAGCACACATTATGTTTACTTAACTAAGACAATGAGTTTCCCCTTATGTTTTTTTAAGTAACTCATCGCTGTTTTACAGTGTAGTCTTGGATTTCACACCAACTGCGTATTTTAGCTGAACTATCCCTTTAAGACTTTAATAATAGATGAACATATTTTAAGATTGAGCTCGACTTGCTTCCGGTTGTTTAAACTCTCTATCATATTCTGCATGATGTCAGCAGCAGAAGGTTTGTGTGTCGGCTCTGATAACTCTATAAATTGATCACTGTGTTGCATAATGGGTGTCTGTCCGTTTAGCATCTTCAGAAAGGCAGCAGATCTGTCATTGGTGGAGGGTTTTTCTCGAGCGCATCGACTGTCATCTGCGATTCTGCTCTATAACAGGCTGATGGCTTGGCAAACGCTCCACTCCTTCAGCAACTCGCTGAAGACCCAGATATCTTGGCTTTTGCCGCATTACACTGTGCATTTTGTTCTGAGGATTGCTCCTGAGTTCGTCAGCTTGGGCTTTACAGTTCTGTGAGGGTTACATTGGGATTATGGTGCAACAATGATAGGTACGCTGTAAAAAATATCCATAAATGAGCAGTTTTCCATATTTTATGTTTTTATTTTTGTTTATTTATGCTTTTGAATTGCATTATGGGAGCTTTTAACCTTAAAAAAGTTGGAAAAAAGTGGCTTTTATGAATGTTTGTAATAGTTTGCAGTGTTATATTGTCTGGGTTGGGGTTGTATATTACGCTACAATAACCTTCTAATAAGCTGCCAGTACATTTTCTGACATTTTACAGACTTATTTCATTCATTCATTCATTTTCTTTTCGGCTTTGTCCCTTTATTAATCTAGGGTCGCCACAGCGGAATGAACCGCCAACTCATCCAGCACATGTTTTACGCAGCGGATGCCCTTCCAGCTGCAACCCATCTCTGGGGAACACACATACTCTCTCATTCACACACATACACTACAACAATTTAGCCTACCCAATTCACCTGTACCACATGTCTTTAGACTTGTGGGGGAAACCGGAGCACCCGGAGGAAACCCACGCGAATGCGGGGAGAACATGCAAACTCCACACAGAAACGCCAACTGACCCAGCCATGGCTCAAACCAGCGACCTTCTTGCTGTGAGGTGACAGCACTACCTACTGCGCCACCGCGTCACCTCAGACTTATTTCTCTAGATGTTATTTCTTATACATTATATTAATTCAAACTACTATAATGTCAATAAAAGTCATTTTGTTAAACTTATAGGTGGGCATAGAATAATATTTTATAATCTAGATTAATCTCAATGTAATCTTGGAATTAATCTAGATTAAAATGGCTCACTTGAATTCTGCCGAAGGCATTCAGAATATGTGTGCTACCCAAATAATGACTTAAAGTAAGTCTTTGAGAACAGGTTTCTCAAGCCAGGTGGCGCATTAGACCAGGGGCTCATCTGCTGTTTCCAAAATGCATCACAAACTGCTTGAGAAACTGTTCTACTATGATAATTGGTGATGAAAATAAATGATGTTCAATAGGATGTACTTGTGTTTACTCACTGTTTATTCAGTTGAACATGAATGTTGAACTGTAGGCCTACATAAGCTCCAAACAGCGATTTTTGATGACCTTAATCCGACTAAAGTCATAACTGAACTAAACAGAAATGGAATTAAGACGTGGAGTATGCAGATATTAGTGGTGTTATTGAAAGTAAACACCGCAATTAAACTATTACCGTCATGTAGGACTTTTCACCATATTTTCCGACAAGATCCACACGTGACTGTCAGTAAAGGACTGCACACACAGACACACACACACACTCACGAAATGCTGAAGTATTTTTCTTCTCATTTGGCAGTGCCTTATTAAATTCCACAACACTCTCACCAGTCCTTACTCCTTATCTGCATCTAATACCCCAGTTTGTCATGGGGGCATGAATGATGAATGAATGTTCATGAGTGAATGTGAAACTGCCAAACTGCAGCTAAAGTCACCCAAAATTACAGGAAACTCTTCCATGAAAGCACTTGACGTAAACACCTTAATTATATTATTGTCTATTAAGGCAAATAACTAGACTACAGATGTCCATGTAAGCGTAGTCAGTAGTGTCTTTAAAGTAAGTGAAAGATCCAGAAGGTCTTCCTGCTGATTTGATTCAGAAGAGCACTTTTTTTGTCAGACGGCTCACCGGTTTGACTTTCATTCACCGTCATTCATTTTAAAAAGCACCAGCTCCATTATATCAGTGTATGTTTTACTGGAACGCATAAACTCTACAGGTGCCTGATAGTTAGATGTGGAGCTAACATTATTCAGATTCACTCCAGTGAACTGCATCCATGTTAGCACGTCACGTTTGATGTGGTCATGTCACAGTAGGAATACACACAGGTTCGAAGACTCATTCTCGCCACCTACAGTGCAATTTGGCCAGGTATGCATCCGCTCTAAAATATTAAGGTGAAAGTCATCATAGCTTGCGTAGAATAGACCCAGATCCCAACCCAACTTTGAGAATAGATTAACGACGATATTTTTTTTTATCGCCCGATAAGAGTCTCGCGTTAACGCAGCACGTTAACGCCGATAACAGCCCACCACTAGTTAAACTGTAGAGTTGAATTTTCAACATCAGAAGTCAACAAAGCAGAGATCAACATCCCATAATGCAATTCACAACCGTAAATAAACACTCGTTAACGTTGGATTTTGGTCACTTTCTAACACAACCTAAAATCAACCAAATATCAACGTCGTTATTGGACATCAAAATAACGTTGTCCTTGGACGCTGGCTAGACATTGAATTATGGTCACCTGACATCACAACCTAAATCTAACCTAATATTCACATCTAATGATGTTGTGTGCCTGCTGGGCAATAACTAAATGCACTACAGAATGTTACGTTTACACACATCCACAAATCACATGTAAATGCATCAGCTTTAAACAGCGTAATACTCACTATTCACTACTCTTGAGTACTTTTGAAAGGGCTACTGTTTACTCCTACTTTGAGTAATATTTACAACAGATACTTTTACTCTACTTGCACTACATTTTAGGCAAGTAATGGTACTTTTACTTAAGATTTTTCAGTACTCTTTCCACCACTGCCTAATATAAGTTCACTTTGTTAGTCAGCCTTGGCATGAAGAGCAGGTTCTGGCAATAATTTAGCATTACTGTCATAACATGGAAATGATATTTTAGTCAGAAAGGTCATTTTGCAAACCTCATATCAACCATAATCCAGCTATCAAACAGGGCTTTTCAAACAGAGATGCATGAAAATGTTTGGAGCATAAAGAAAATGTTTAAAGTATGATTTGTTTTTTTATTTAATTAACATTTTATTAGGAAAAATAATTAGATATTAGCATAAAATTGTATTAAATTAAATAGAATTTTAATTATAGTGATAAAGAGTATTATTATTATTATTATTATTTTTATTATTATTATTATAATTATAAAATAATAATAATCTAATTATTAATCTATCTAATAATAATAATAATAATAACAAAAATAATAATAATAATTGTATTATTTGATATTATCATTATATGCATAATAACATCAATAATAATAATTATTATTAGTATGCATAATAATAATAATAATAATAATAATAATAATAACAATTGTATTATTTGATATTATCATTATATGCATAATAACATCAATAATAATTATTATTATTAGTATGCATAATAATAGTAATAATTGTATTATTTGATATTATCATTATATGCATAATAACATCAATAATATTTATTATTATTATTAGTATTCATAATAATAATAATAATAAGAATAAGAATAATAATTGTATTATTTGAGATTATCATTATATCCATAATAACATCAATAATAATTATTATTATTAGTATGCATAATAATAATAATAATAATAATAATAATAATAATAATAATAATAATAATAATAATAATAATATTATTAATAATAATAATAATAATAATCAAATTTGCAAAATAGGATTAACGGGTTAAATAATTTATCCAGAATTTAATCTAAATTACAGATAATTATATAATGATTAACGATTTTATTAAAATAAATATGTAAATAAATTAAAGTACTGTAATGAGTAGAAAAATAATATAATAATGTTAATTAATTAATTAATTTATTTATTTATAAATAAATTAATTAATTAATAATTTATTTATTTTGCCATGAAGGAAGCGTTCGAGTTTGGTGATGTGATTGTGCTGTAATGCTGAATGAGAAATGAATGAGTTTGAATGAGGAGTGAGCTGGTGTGTGTTGGTGTGAGCTGGTGTGCTGTCCTGCCCTCTGCATCTGCATGAGCGGCTCTCTCTGAAATGACAGATCTGGAGCTTCACACACACAGAGAGAGGGGGAGAGAGAGAGAGAGCGAGAGAGAGAGCTCATGTGTTGTACAAACACTGCAGATCTATTAGGAAGTTAAAATATTTTATAAAACTGATTTCAATTGATTGTTATGATGTTATGCAACACTCTTAAAACTGTTCATAAATATTGTGTAGTGCAGTTTGTTTTTAATTGCTCTAACTGAACAAATCATATTTATATCAGCATGCATTTTGCTCGTGCAGTGTGCATGCAGTGCTGGTTTAGATAAAAAAAAATGAATTCTGACATTATTATGCTTATAATTTACATTTAACTATTTTGTAAGTTAGCAATAATTAATTCAGTGATTTCAATTAACTTAAAATAAACAATTATTTTACCACAATTAATAATCCAGGTACATTTTGATGCTCAAACAAATACATTTCATTTTTTTAATTTTAAGGTATTTTGTATTTATTGACCAAATGTTTATTTATGCATATATATATATATATAAATAATAATTAAATTAATATAATAATTAATGTATTTATTTATTTATTGTACATTTTAGCTTTAAAATAAATGTATATTTATAACGTATAGTTCCAATTATAATATATAATTTATTTTATAAAATACATTTAAATAATAACTAAATTAATATAATAATATATGTATTTATTTATTGTAAATTTTCAATAATATATATGCTGTAAAACTATTTTTGTAATGTAATGTGTATTTATATAGCGCATTTATTGTGTTTAGCCATACACCCAAAGCGCTTCACAATCATGAGGGGGGGGGGGGGGTCTGTCCACACTACCACCAGTGTGTAGCATCCACTTGGATGATGTGACGGCAGCCACAGGACAACGGCGCCAGTGCGCTCACCACACACCAGCTATTGGAGAAGAGACAGCGATAGAGCCAATTCGGTGGATGGGGATGATTAGGAGGCCATGATGGGTAAGGGCCGATTGAGGGACTTTGGCCAGGACACCGGGGTTACACCTCTAGTCTTTACGAGAAGTGCCATGGGATTTTTAATGACCACAGAGAGTCAGGACCTCGGTTTAACGTCTCATCCGAAAGACGGCGCTCACTGACAGTGTAGTGTCCCCTTCACTTTTACTGGGGCATTAGGACTCACACAGACCACAGGCTGAGCGCCCCCTGCTGGCCTCTCTAACACCACTTCCAACAGCAAGCTAGTTTTCCCATGTGGTCTCCCATCAAGGTACTGGCAATTGGGTAAGCTAAATTGGCCGTAGTGCATGAGTGTGAATGAGAGTGTATGGGTGTTTCCCAGTGGTGGGTTGCAGCTGGAAGGGCATCCGCTGCGTAAAACATATTCTGGATAAGTTGGCGGTTCAGCTTAGGCTGGTTTTTTCAGCAGGGTGGGAAAGATAACAGTAGCTAACTAGTGCCATTTCCCTTAACTTAGCTGAAAATGAGGTCTGATATCCCTTTTTATTTTCACTTTCCATTCAGAACGGACCTTCGGATCACTCGGAAGGCGGTGAAATTATAAATTTGTGCCACTTTCTCTTCGCTGATAAGATATATAGCCAGGTACACATCGATCCTGTATGACTCAGGTGATACCTGCAGGTTTTCTCCCACTGCAGCCTTGATTTCGTTTTTAAAACGGCGGCGGTGTGAAATCAGTCTATTGGGCGTGGCCAAAGAGCATAGAATGACCAAGAGGCGACACTCAATAGAACGTTCCATTGCAACAGCAGCGCTCAGCAACAGCCCTGGATTCCGCCATTTTGAAGTGAAAGCGGTCGGCAGTCCATTGAATCCAATTGCTGTCGATATGGCAAGCAGCTGCTTTGTTTTTTTATTTATTTATTTAAAAAGCGCATTAAAGCTGAGATACAACCTGAAAGACGACAATACAACACTTACTATCACAATCATCAGCACTTTTAATAGTTTAATTAACAGACTAATATTATGCTGTTGTTCTATTGGAATTTTCATTCCAAAATGGCCACCGCGTGACACTAGCGGCATCTAGTGGCTGTTTCCCAAATCGCACTAGAGTGTCGCCTCTTGGGCTGCGTCCTAAACCGCCTACTAATCAGCAGGTACTGCATTTGAATTTAAACGTACTACTCGGCCGTTAGAAAAGTACGTTCTATACAGTTTGAATGTGAGCAGTATGAATGGAATTCGGACGTACTACATCCGCCATTTTGTCATGGTCACGTGACCTACCTGCGTCAGTTGCGTCGCTTCACGTCCATTCATGAATTCTCTCGTGGGCCATCATGGGATAGCGCAGCGTCCATGGGATGCGCACTTCAGAATCTCGCCGGAAGTAGTAAGTCATCCGGGTACTTCTCGCATACTGATTTTCGAATTTTATGAATTCGGACACACTACTCGGCTCGCATACTGATTTTAGCGTACTGTATAGTATGGAAGTATGCGGTTTCGGACGCAGCCGTGGTGATTCTATGCTCTTTGACAAGGCTAACATACATAACCACGCCCCTCCAGCTGTCAGTTTTGACAACAAACAGAAATGGTGAGGAGGAGGAGTCTGTCAGGTTGTAATAACTCTCCCCAACTCTTTTCCCCATCTTTCTCAATGACACGCCTACTTTACTTCATCCAATCAGCTCGCAGTAGAAAAAAAAACAAGCCACGCCCACTGTTTTCTCATTTAATATTCCGTTTCGCTAGGAACTGCATCACAGTATGGATAAAAAACAAAAACGGTCACAGCTTCCGGTTCATGTGGACTTTAAAGCATATCCTCTGCCTCCTGTTGGCTTTATATTGATGATAAGCACACACACACACACACACACAGACACAGACACACACACATGCGTGCTCTCTGTGTTTGATTGTTAGCCTGCGCTCAGTCTTATCAGCAGTGAAGTGTGTATCTGTTGTAGAAACACCGTCTGAATGGCTGGAGTCAATAAAGAGCAGCAGCGGCGCTCATGAATGGACTGCTAATCACAGCCGGATCAATACGGGCTTTTCAATAGCGCTTACTCATGTTCAAGCTGACCTCAGATCAGCTCAGACGACACACCAATGACACACTCACACCAGCAGCTGGGGCTTTATGAAGCAAATTAACATTCACTTCAGAGCCACTGTTCAGTGTGTGTGTGTGTGTGTGTGTGTGTGTGTGTGTGTGTGTGTGTGTGTGTGTGTGTGTGAATGAGTGACAAAGAGAGACTGAGTGTGTGTGTGTGTGTGTGTGTGTGTGTGTGTGTGTGTGTGTGTGTGTGTGTGTGTGTGTGTGTGAGAGTGTGTATGCATGTGTGAGAGAGAAAGAGAGAGAGAGAGAGAGAGAGTGTGCGTGCGTGTGTGTGTGTGTGTGTGTGTGTGTGTGTGTGTGCGCACGAATGCACGTGTGTATATGGGTACAGTGTAAGATATTGTATGTGTGTGTGTGTTAGTGTATGATTGTCCATGTGTGTGTGTGCGTGTGTGTGTGTGTGCACGCATGCATGTGTGTATATGGGTAGAGTGTATGATATTGTATGTGTGTGTGTTAGTGTATAATTGTGCGTGTGTGTGTGTGTGTGTGTGTGTGTGTGTGTGTGTGTGTGTGTGTGTGTGTGTGTGTGTGTGTGTGAATAAGTGACAGAGAGAGACCAAAAGAGACTGAGAGAGAGAGTGTGTGTGTGTGCGTGTGTGTATGTGTGTGTGTGCACGTGCGTGTGTATGTGTTAACCTATGATTGTGTGTGTGAGAGTGTGTGTGTTAATGTAATGTAATGTTAATGTTTGTGTGTGTGTGCGTATGCGTGTGTGTGTATATGGGTATAGTGTATGATATTGTATGTGTGTGTGTGTGTTAGTGTATGATTGTGCACGTGTTAGTGTTTGTGTGTGTGTGTGTGCGTGTGAATAAGTGACAGAGAGAGGCCAAAAGAGAGTGTGAGTGTGTGTGTTAGTGTATGATTGTGTGTGTTAGTGTATGATTGTGTGTGTGTGTGTGTGTGTGTGTGTGTGTGTGTGTTTGAGTTTGTGGTGGTGTGTTTGAGTGCGTGTTGGTGTGTTTGAGTGCTTGTTGGTGTGTGTGTGTGTTTGAGTTTGTGTTGGTGTGTTTGAGTGCGTGTTGGTGTGTGTGTGTGTGTGTGTGTGTGTTAATCTATGATTGTGTGTGTGAGAGTGTGTGTGTGTGTGTTAATGCAATGTTAATGTTTGTGTGTGTGTGCGTATGTGTGTGTGTGCATATGGGTATAGTGTATTATATTGTTTGTGTGTGTTTGTGTATGTGTTAGTGTATGATTGTGCATGTGTGTATATATGTTATATGATTGTGTGTGCGTGTGTGTGTGTGTGTATGTTTGTTTGTGTGTGTGTGAGAGAGAGAGGCAGAGAGACTGAGAGTGTGTGTATGTGTGAGAGTGTGTCTGTGTCTGTATGTGTGTGAGAGTGTGTATGCGTTAGTGTAGGATTGTGTGTGTTTGTGTTTTAGTGTATGATTATGTGTGTGAATGTGTGTAAATGTGTAAATGTATGCTTCTCTGTGTGTGTGTGTGTGTGTGCGTGCGTGCGTGCGTGCGTGTGTGTGTGACAGTGTTTGTATATGGATATGTGTTAGTGTATGATATTGTGTGTATGATTGTGTGAGTGGTCCTGGCATTTATCACATTAGCAAATGTCCCCACAAGTATAGTAATACCAGTCATTTTGACCTTGTGGGGACATTTTAAAAATACAGTTTGTACTGTAGAAACATCATAATGTCTAGCAACGTCCTCATAAAACATAAAAACCCTAACATGTAAGTGTGTGTGAGTGTGTATGTGTATGTGTGTGTGTGTGTGTGTGTGTGTGTGTGTGTGTGTGTGTAGGCTTTTTTTATCGGCCTGAATAAAGCTGCAGTGGCGACCTCAATATACTCTTGTGCTAAAAAAGAAAAATAAGAAGCTGAAGTGGAAACAGGGGTGACACGCTGGCTCAGTGGTTAGCACTGTCGCCTCAGAGCAAAAAGGTCACTGGTTCGAACCTCGGCTGGGTCAGTTGGCATTTCTGTGTGGAGTTTGCATGTTCTCCCCGTGTTGGCGTGGGTTTCCTCCAGGTGCTCCGGTTTCCCCCACAGTCCAAACACATGCGCTATAGGGGAATTGGATGAACTTAATTGGCCGTAGTTTCTGAGTGAATGTGAGAGTGTATGGGTGTTTCCCAGTGCTGGGTTGCAGCTGGAAGGCATTTACACAGTAAAACCTGTAATTATGTCTGTCAAATTCTGACTTAAAGTTTCTTTTATACAACCAGCGAGTTTTATTTGGCACCGGAAATGACACAGGCGTCTCCCAAAAGATAATAAGATGACATACAAGAGGCATCCTAGTGCAAGAAGATATTTCTCAGCTTTTATTTACATTTGAACAAAAACTTTAAGTCTGAATTTAGTGAATAATTTCAGGCTTGACTGACTATATTTTGTGACATTATAGTGGCAGATATACTATCTCTGCAATCACTTTAATGTGCCCTAGTCTTATTTCTGCTGACGTTGACTTAGTAGACAGCTGTCTATGTAGTGAGTGAGGGATCTTGGTATGATCTGAATCAGAGTCGTCAGTAAATCAGCTCTGAGTTGTTCTTTTTGAGCATCATGTCATTGAGTGCATCAGCTGAAAACACTTGAACTATTATTTCTTTTTTAAAAAGCATCTTTTGCTCAGCAAGGATGTATTTATTTGGTAAAATATCCAGCAAAAGAGTGATTTTTTTTTTTTTTTGGTCAATTATAGCATTTTTTTTCTTTGAATGTGTGATGAAATGTAATTTATTGTTGTGATGTAAAGCTGAAACTTCACAATCAATTCTTCAGTGTCACATGATGCTTCAGAAATCATTATAAAATGATATTTAGATCATCAAGAATTATTTAAGATTGTTTTAAAGATTCTTTGATTAAAAATAAATATAAAAGAACAGAAATCGATTTACTAGAAATATACACTAGTGACAGATATACTATCTCTGCATCACTTTAATGTGCCCTAGTCTTATTTCTGCTGACGTTGACTTAGTAGACAGCTGTCTATGTAGTCAGTGAGGGCTCTCAGAATGATCTGAATCAGAGTCGTCAGTAAATCAGCTCTGAGTTGTTCTTTTTGAGCATCATGTCATTGAGTGCATCAGCTGAAAACACTTGAACTATTATATAATTTTTAAAAAGCATCTTTTGCTCAGCAAGGATGCATTTATTTGGTAAAATATCCAGCAAAAGAGTGATTTTTTTTTTTTTTTTGGTCAATTATAGCATTTTTTTTTTTGAATGTGTGATGAAATGTAATTTATTGTTGTGATGTAAAGCTGAAACTTCAGCATCATTTCTCCTGTCTCCAACAACACACGATCCTTCAGAAATCATTATAATATGATATTTTGATCATCAAGAATTATTGAAGATTTTCTTTAAAGATTCTTTGATTAAAAATAAATAAAAAAGAACAGAAATAGATTTACTAGAAATTTACAAAGTAAAACCTGTGATTATTTCTGGCAAATTCTGACTTGAAGTTTCTTTTATTCAACCAGTTTTATTTGGCACCGGAAATGACACAGGCGTCTCCCAAAAGATAATAAGATGACTTACAAGAGGCATCCTAGTGCAAGAAGATATTTCTCAGCTTTTATTTACATTTGAACAAAAACTTTAAGCATCAATTCTCCAGTCTCCAGTGTCACATGATGCTTCAGAAATCATTATAATATGATATTTTGATCATCAAGAATTATTTAAGATTTTTTTAAAGATTCTTTGATTAAAATAAGTATAAAAGAACAGAAATCGATTTACTAGAAATATACACTAGTGACAGATATACTATCTCTGCATCACTTTAATGTGCCCTAGTCTTATTTCTGCTGACGTTGACTTAGTAGACAGCTGTCTATGTAGTCAGTTTGTGTTTGTGTTTTTAAACGTCACGTCATTAAACGCATCAAATGAAAACACTTAAACTATAATATTTCGGGGGAAAAAACCTCTTTTGCTCACCAAGATGCGTTTATGTTCATATATAATAACTTTAACTGTTAAAAGCAATTAGTTACTAGTTAATTAGTTAAAGTTATTCGTAAATTATGGTAACTAATAACCTTAACTTTTTATGACTTATCCTTTTGTAAAGCTGCTTTGAAACAATGATTATTGTGAAAAGTGTTATACAAATATAGAATTGAATTAAATTTTTATTATTTTGTAAAATATGCAGCAATATGGTGGAATTTTTCAAATATTTCTCAAATGATGTTTAACAGAGCAAGGAAATTTTCACAGTATTTCCTATAATATTTTTTCTTCTGGAGAAAGTCTTATTTGTCTTATTTCGGCTAGAATAAAAGCAGTTTTTAATTTTTAAAAACCATTTTAAGGTCAATATTGTTAGCCCCTTTAAGCAATATTTGTTTGGATTGTCTACAGAACAAACCACTGTTATACAATGACTTGCATAATTACCCTAACTTTACCGTAATTAGTTAAGCCTTTAAATGTCACTTTAAGCTGAATACTAGTACCTTGAAGAATAGTCAAATATTATGTGCTGTCATCATGACAAAGATAAAATAAATCAGTTATTAGAAATGAGTTATTAACACTATTATGTTTAGAAAAGTGTTGTAAAATGTCTCTTATTTCTGCTGATGTCGACTTAGTAGACAGCTGTGTATGAAGTCAGCTCTCAGTATGATCTGAATCCGAGAGGCATCATTAGTAAATCAGTTTGTGTTTTTGTTTTTGTGCATCACGTCATTAAACGCATCAGATGAAAACACTTTAACTATACTCGTTCATTGGTAAATGTCAGCGTTCTGCTCTCGGAGCCCAGAGAAACTGTCTCTCCTCCGGCTCTTTCACGTCCACTGACCTTCCAAATCCCAGCATTGAGTTTTATATAAAACAAATCACAGCTCTGAAGGCTCTAACCCACATACGCCAGGACAAATAGGCCTAATTGGCCATGAAAGAGCGCAGTGTGTAAAAAGTGAAGGACGTTTCATTGTGACTAGAAGAGTGTCTGCCGTCTGCATTATTCATGCTCTTCCTGGGATTGAATATCTGCAGACATGGAGAGCAGGGTTCGGTTCTGTAGATTCAGATTGGAGGCTGATTTCTCAGTGTTGCATCAATCAGGCAGAGATGCAAAAAAAAAAAAACATTGTGTTCCGTTTTCTTTAGGACTTACAATCTTGTGCATAAACCAACCCAGGCTCATTCTGAAACTGTACCGCTATATACATTCAAAGAGGGCATCAAATATGTCCCAGGAGGTACGTTTTCTTGCCGTTTTTGTTTTCGCGAATTCACCAGAGGCCGCTGTGTACACTTTTTGAGATCTCAAATTTCTCTCGCGAGTGCCATTCATGCCTGCTGTTCTCGCGTAAATCCACCAGAGGCCACTGTCGGCTGACTGACTGACTCTCCTCCCTCCCTAACCCGCCCACCCACTTCCCTAAACCCAACCAATAGTGTTTTTAAAAGAACCGATTGACCCGCACACCCACTTCCCTAAACCCAACCAATAGTGTTTTTAAAAGAACCGATTGACCCGCACACCCACTTCCCTAAACCCAACCAATAGTGTTTTTAAAAGAACCGATTGACCCGCACACCCACTTTCCTAAACCCAACCAATAGTGTTTTAAAAGCACTGATTGACCTGCCCACCAACTTCCCTAAACCCAACCAATAGTGTTTTAAAAGCACTGATTGACCTGCCTACCAACTTCTCTAAACCCAACCAATAGTGTTTTAAAAGCACCGATTGACCCGCCCACCAACTTCTCTAAACCCAACCAATAGTGTTTTAAAAGCACAGATTGACTCGCCCACCCACTTCCCTAAACCCAACCAATAGTGTTTTAAAAGCACTGATTGACCTGCCCACCAACTTCCCTAAACCCAACCAATAGTGTTTTAAAAGCACTGATTGACCTGCCAATCCAACTTCTCTAAACCCAACCAATAGTGTTTTAAAAGCACAGATTGACCCGCCCACCCACTTCCCTAAACCCAACCAATAGTGTTTTCAAAAGCACCGATTGACCCGCCCACCCATTTCCCTAAACCCAACCAATAGTGTTTTCAAAAGAACCGATTGACCCGCACACCCACTTCCCTAAACCCAAGCAATAGTGTTTTAAAAGCACCGATTGACCCGCCCACCAACTTCTCTAAACCCAACCAATAGTGTTTTAAAAGCACAGATTGACCCGCCCACCCACTTCCCTAAACCCAACCAATAGTGTTTTCAAAAGCACCGATTGACCCGCCCACCCACTTCCCTAAACCCAACCAATAGTGTTTGCAAAAGCACCGATTGACCCGCCCACCCACTTCCCTAAACCCAACTAATAGTGTTTTTAAAAGCACCGATTGACC
Organism: Danio kyathit; assembly: GCA_903798195.1. Classification (NCBI taxonomy): domain Eukaryota; kingdom Metazoa; phylum Chordata; class Actinopteri; order Cypriniformes; family Danionidae; genus Danio; species Danio kyathit. Next base: position 3,560,568 of record LR812524.1, on the reverse strand, counting down.
CACCCACCCACTTCCCTAAACCCAACCAATAGTGTATTCAAAAGCACCGATTGACCCGCCCACCCACTTCCCTAAACCCAACCAATAGTGTTTTCAAAAGCACCGATTGACCCGCCCACCCACTTCCCTAAACCTAACCAATAGTGTTTTTAAAAGCACCGATTGACCCGCCCACCCACTACCCTAAACCTAACCAATAGTGTTTTTAAAAGCACCGATTGACCCGCCCACCCACTTCCCTAAACCTAACCAATAGTGTTTTTAAAAGCACCGATTGACCCGCCCACCCACTTCCCTAAACCCAACCAATAGTGTTTTCAAAAGCACCGATTGACCTGCCCACCCACTTCCCTAAACCTAACCAATAGTGTTTTTAAAAGCACCGATTGACCCGCCCACCCACTTCCCTAAACCTAACCAATAGTGTTTTTAAAAGAACCGATTGACCCACTTCCCTAAACCTAACCAATAGTGTAGTTTACCGTAAAATTTAGAAAATTATTTTTTGGTTTCTACCATATTTTTAAAGTACACATGAAATCAAAACTAGCCATATTGATTTTGTTTGCTCACATTGCTAGTTTTGTGGTGGTCAATTCATCTGAGCATGTCATTGAGAAAAAACAATAGTTTGCCCTTATGATCTTTAATTAAAATGCACTTCCTGTTTGTTTTTAGTTAAATTCTCAGATAAGGTCTTTCAGAGGTGGGCGGGGCTAAACACATAACCACACCCCTCCAGCTGTCAGTTTTGACGACAAACAGACATGGTGAGGAGGTTGAGTCTGTTAGGCTGTAATAACTCTCCCCAAACTCTTTTCCCAATGTTTTTGAATGAAACCCACTACCAATCAGCTCACAGTAGCAAAAAACAAGCCACGCCCACTGCTTTCTCATTTAATAGTCCGTTTCTTTAGGAACTGCTTTACAATACGAACAAAAAAAAATGGTCGCAGCTTCCGCTTCATGCTGACTTTATTGATAGATTAAGTTCTGCCAACAACAACTGCCATTTTTTATCATATATTTTGTGTTCATCTTCACTGATGCATCATGGTATAGCAGTAATGGGTTTATATTAACGTCAATTCAGAGAAACAGCACATGTCCTGTTACATTTTGCCGGTGCGCTTGAAGGCAAAGCACTCAAAGTACATACTGTACTGACACACTGAGAAATATGGTGATTCTGACCTTTCTATACGGCCCGTATATTTCAGCGAGGAGTTTACACAAGACAGACAGAAAGAAGGACTTGAGCAGGAAAGAGAAACTGACAAAAAAAAGAGAGAGAGAGAGAGAGAAAAGAGAAAATAACATGCTCTATTCATTTAGCGGCGCTACCCTTTTGGGCTGTCGGCAGTATTGTCAAAAGTGTGAATAATTGAAGCTGTGAAAATGTCAAGCAGGCTGTCCTGAAAGCCCCGAGCTGTTTGTCTTTCTCAAATTAGCACTGAATGAAAAAATCACACTTTTGAAGAAGGTAGAGGGAGAGAGAGACGCTTCGGTAAATACATAATTTAGTTACAAGCTTAAAAAGTTGTGTTTCTGAACGCCGTGAAGGATTTTACAATGGCTCGGTTTGTAGTTTTGCAGCCGTGTTGTTTTTATGGCATCAGTCGCAGCTGCTGAATGGGTCTGGGATATATGAAGCTGTTTATAATTAGATGACTTCTGATGTCTGGGAAATGCACTGAAGTCATATGCTGCGTCCCAATTCGCAAACTTATACTACGACCTAAAAGTATGTACTTTTTTGTGGACGAAAAATATATACTTTTGAGTGTGTAACAGAAAAGTATGCAAGCTTTGGGACATACTACTTCCTCGTTTCACAGATCGTTGTGTTGCTTAGTTAAGAGCCCTGTCAATCATCCACATTTCTGTCGTATTTAATGTCCTACCTTATTGGAGAAGCAGCAGCAGGATAATCTCCCATTCACGAGTCTTTCATGCAGAGAAATCTCCTCAGGTCTTTGGATAATTCTGCATTCAGACGGTAATGTCCAAACACGTCTTTATATAAGTTCAGTATCGTTGTTGCAGATGAAATATAAAACAGACAACGCTATTTAAAAATTCTCCAGTGGGCTAGATATTAATTAAGTCATACAAACATCTTTACCGAAGCCTCTCTGCTTGACGGTTGGTCTCGTGCGTCCATCATGTTTGTAGTTTGTTTACACTTTTCACCCGCGTTTTGTAGTTCTAATCGAATTCACGTCCAACGCGCAATGTACTGTGGGCAATATCAGCGGTTAGAGTATGGACGCTTCTACACTTAACATTTTGACCGGAAATAGTAAACCATCCGGGAGTTTTTGGCATACTCTTTTCAACATACTACGATTTGGGACATACTAATTCTACTTTCACATACTATTTAGGACGGATAGTATGCGGATTGGGACGCAGCAATATTGTCTGTATTGAGATTACTTTAAGGGGTGGAGCTCTGGCTCAGTGGTTAGTACTGTCGCTTCACAGCAAGAAGGTCGCTGGTTCGAGTCCGGGCTGGGTCAGTTGTCATTTCTGTGTGGATTTTGCAATTGAATTGGATGAACTGAGTGAAGTTTAATATTAAATTAATTTCGAGAGGAGAATGATTGACCTAGCTGGCCCACGTTACCTAATCACGATCCTCCAATCAAAGGATCCCAAGTCACTATATATATCCTCATTTCCTTTCTACAACTATCTTCGTCTGGAAGAAACCCCACTCCTCCTCTTCTTCCACCTTTATCCAGAATGGGTGGCACGGTGGCCCAGTGACTAGCACTGTTGCCTCGCAGCAAGAATACCAATGGCGCCGGGTCCTCGCGGGGCCATCTGGTATTTCTGTGCGGAGTTTGCATGTTCTCCCCGTGTCTGCGTGGGTTTCCCCCGGGTTCCCTGGTTTCCCACCGTCCAAATATGCTCTATATAATAGATAAAATAAGCCTAAATCTTTTTTTCTAAATGTCTTACTCTCAGTTCACATTAGCCTCAGTAGTGAGGGAGTTTTGAGATCGACCTGAGCTCAATCTCCCCTCGCCCTGCGAAAGGGAGGGAGCCCTGGACCTGAGGATCCCTTGAGCTCAGGGCTCTCTCCCGGGACAGCACGCCAAACAAGCTATGTATAAATTATGAGCTAACTGTGAATTCTTGAAATTGGCCGTATGAGTGTGTGTGAATGTGAGAGTGTATGGGTGTTTCCCAGTACTGGGTTGCGGCTGAAAGGGCATCCACTTTGTAAAACATATGCTGGAATAGTTGGTGGTTCATTCCGCTGTGGCGACCCCTTATGAATAAAGGGACTAAGCCGAAGGAAAATTAATAAATGAATGAAATTACTAATAAATAAATAAAATTCATTATTAAATAAATACAATTAAATAAAATAAATAATAAAATAAATTAATAAATAAATTAAATAAATAAATATAAAATTAAATAAATAAATATAAATTTTTTTATAATTTTTTTTTAAATAAATAAATAAATATAAAATTAAATAAAAATAATAAAATTAAATAAAATTAAATACATAAATTAATAAATTAATATAATTAAATAAATACAAAAATAATAATAATAAATATAAATAAAATAAATTTATGTTCTGGGAGTCTGTAAACATTTTTTTTTACATTTTGGTTATTTTTTTAAATCAAAATACAGTAAGTGCTGTAAAAATATGAAATATTATTACAATTTAAAATAAGATTTTTTTAAGTGAATATATTGTAAAATGTAATTTATTTCTGTGATTTAAAACTGATTTTTTAGCATCATTGCTCCACTTGATCCTTCAGAAAATATTATAATATCCTGAGTTTATGATCAAGAAACATTTATGATTATTATTAAGGTTGAAAACAGTTGTTTTTAGGATACTTTAATGAACAGAAAGTTCAAAAGAACAGCATTTATTTAAAAAAAAAAAGAGATCATTTGTACCATTATAAATGTATTTACTGTCACTTGAGATCTTGTTAATGTCTTAAAATCTACATTATATAAAATCTACATATAATATAATATAATATAATATAATATAATATAATATAATATAATATAATATAATATAATATAATATAAGATAATTATAATATAATATAATATAATATAATATAATATAAGATAATTATAATATAATATAATATAATATAATATAATATAATATAATATAATATTAAATAACATTATTATTAAAAATAAAATGATATGCATTTTATCAATAGGTTTGTCAGTAAAAATATAGTGACTTGTCTGAAGATAAGCTTAATAGAGATAGAAAAATATATTTCAGTTTATATATATACTGTATATATTATATTTTATTAAATAAAACTGAATGTAGCTGTTTGAGTTCACACTCACACACCTCTTCGTCTGGTGTGTGTGTGTGCGCTGATTGAGCGGCTCACATTCATCACGGCAGCTCGAATCCGCCACGAGCCATGTGTTTAAAAAAGATGTGCTATTTTCAACCCGACTCGACTCCATACTGTGTCATGCTGAGACCTTCATTACTACTGCAGATTAAAATGAACTGAAATCTGCACAAGGTGCCTTTTAACCAGAGCGCATGTTTAACCACCGAGACCGTCAGTGTCACATTCTGAAGCCCAATAGCTGGACAAGATCACTTATTAATCTAGATGCCATCCAGCTCCGGATGCTTACAGTTGAAGTCCTCCTGAATTACATGCTCCCTGTATATTTTTCCCCCAATTTTATAAATGTAATAAATAATTTAACAGTATTATTTAATAAATAATTCAATAAATAATTCTCAATAACTTCCATCCACAGCTGTACTGTATCTCTTCTAGGAACAACCTCTATCATCCAATTTTGAGTGCTATAAAGAGCAAAATGTCGACCTTTATTTGATTTCTGTTAGTAAAATGTTGGTTTAAGATGCTGTAGAAGCCTTCAAGCAGAAAATAATGATTATGGAAAGTAGTTTTTACATCTGTGAGACACACTTGATGTTTGCTGGCCAATCAGAGTGCTCTGGATTATGGGAATGTGGGGCTTGTAGAAATCAGACTGGAAATAGAGCTGCTGCAGTAATGCGATTGTGAACATGACAGCATGTTATGCTATTTTATTACATGGCTATTTGGAATATTTTGATTACAATCGGTCAATCACAACATTATAACATGTCACGCTGCGGTTTTTGGACTGTTTGGCGCTATCTAGTGTCTGAATAATGCGCAGGTTAGTGTATACTCCATCAGCTGTTTTCACTGCGTGAACTTTGTGCTTTTGACTGTTTGGCGCCATCTAGTGTCTGAATAATGCGCAGGTTAGTGTATACTCCATCAGCTGTTTTCGTTTCTGTCAGCTTTATGTTTTTGACTGATTGGCGCCATCTAGTGTCTGAATAATGCGCAAGTTAGTGTATACTCCATCAGCTGTTTTCGTTTCTGTCAGCTTTATGTTTTTGACTGTTTGGCGCCCTCTTGTGTCTGAATAATGCGCAGGTTAGTGTATACTCCATCAGCTGTTTTCACTGCGTGAACTTTGTGCTTTTGACTGTTTGGCGCCATCTAGTGTCTGAATAATGCGCAGGTTAGTGTATACTCCATCAGCTGTTTTCGTTACTGTCAGCTTTATGTTTTTGTCTGATTGGCGCCATCTTGTGTCTGAATAATGCGCAGGTTAGTGTATGCTCCATCAGCTGTTTTCATTGCGCCAGCTTTGTGCTTTTGACTGTTTGGCAGCATCTTATGTCTGAATAATGCGCAGGTTAGTGTATACTCCATCAGCTGTTTTCGTTTCTGTCAGCTTTATGTTTTTGACTGATTGGCACCATCTTGTGTCTGAATAATGCGCAGGTTAGTGTATACTCCATCAGCTGTTTTCATTGCATCAGCTTTGTGTTTTTGACTGTTTGGCGCCATCTAGTGTCTGAATAATGCACAGGTTAGTGTATACTCCATCAGCTGTTTTCATTGCATCAGCTTTGTGTTTTTGACTGTTTGGCGCCATCTAGTGTCTGAATAATGCACAGGTTAGTGTATACTCCATCAGCTGTTTTCGGTTCTGTCAGCTTTATGTTTTTGACTGATTGGCGCCATCTAGTGTCTGAATAATGCGCAGGTTAGTGTATACTCCATCAGCTGTTTTCGTTTCTGTCAGCTTTATGTTTTTGACTGATTGGCGCCATCTAGTGTCTGAATAATGCGCAGGTTAGTGTATACTCCATCAGCTGTTTTCGTTTCTGTCAGCTTTATGTTTTTGACTGATTGGCACCATCTAGTGTCTGAATAATGCGCAGGTTAATGTATACTCCATCAGCTGTTTTCGTTTCTGTCAGCTTTATGTTTTTGACTGATTGGCGCCATCTAGTGTCTGAATAATGCGCAGGTTAGTGTATACTCCATCAGCTGTTTTCGTTTCTGTCAGCTTTGCATTTAATTAAAGAATTAATAAACTATTACAGCTCAGAACAATGTTTTGTGTCTAACGGTTATGTTTTGTGGCAAGTATCTGCATAATAAGTGGGATAAAGTACATCCAGGGTGGATGTTTTCAAAGAATAAACCTGTTAGTCTTAAATGCCAGTGCTTCGCTTGGTGTCAGGCTACTGATAAGTCTGTCAGGCTTTATTCTGTGATAACAACCTCCTGGATGTACTTTATCCTGTACTTAGTGCATCTAATAAACATAATAATATTATTTTAAAATAGAGTCATATTGATTTTTGAATAAGATGAAGCAAGTACATACTTTCGTCTGTCTGTTTTGGGACATGCTATGTAACTGTACCTGTTGCATGTGGTTGAATGTAAGCATTGGTTCATTACCTTAAAATTGTACTATTATTAATATTATTATTACTTTATTATTAGTTCGCACAACTACGCTGGCAGTCATTGGCATCACATTTCCTTCATTGCATAATAAAACAACAGGCAATACTAGCCAATAATAGCATGCATGGGTGTATAATTCAGTAATCCACTGAAATAGTGTCCCATCTGGGCACCTTTGGCGAACTATTTTCAGTGTGCTGTGATTTGAGATGCACTAATCCTGCTCTCACATACAGAACTATAATGGGATGCTAATTGGGATGCAGCCTAACCACTTCAGGCATTTAATTAAACCCAACACCGAATTGGCTCAATCTAATATTCTGCTCTCCAGCTCAAAACCTTAATAAGTGCTATTTATTCTGTACCTTTCCAGACGAAATGATATTATCGACAGCGTGTCAGCAGGACGTTTTTGGGAAGCTGTAACTTGTGCGAGGGTTCATGATGTAATTATTCACATAAAAAGGCCCAATTCACACAATGAATAGAGCAGGCACTATAGATATATATTTTAAAACTGTTATCATTTTAAATTATAAGATATAATTATAACAGCACAGAGGAACAAATGTGGTGGAAATACTTTAAAAGCGTTTGTTTCTCCAGATGGTGCCATGATAAACACATTAACAGCCCATCAGAATCCATCCTGATCTAATAAGTGTGTGCATTATTGTGAAATCAGAATCAGAAAGAGCTTTATTGCCAGGTAGTTCACACATACGAGGAATTTGTTTTGGTGACAGAGCTTCTACAGTGCAACAGAATTACAGAGACAGGACTAAAAAACAGATAATAAATATATTTTAAAAAGTGAATGCAAATTGTCACATTGACAAGTATATGTACAGCTATATTACTATATACAACATAATATGTGCAGCTGTTATGTGCAAATTGGCATGTAAAGTGTGTTGTTAAATAAGTGTGTGTATCAAAAAAAACAAGTGTATAGCAGGTAGTGATGTTGGTTCCACAATTACTATCATCAAGTGTTCATGAGATGGATTGCCTGAGGGAAGAAACTGTTTCTGTGTCGGGCTGTTCTAGTGCGCAGTGCTCTGTAGCGTCGACCAGAAGGTAACAGTTCAAAGAGGCAGTGTGCTGGGTGTGAGCGGTCCAGAGGGATTTTGGCAGCCCTTCTGCTCGCTCTGGGGTGCGTTTCCCAAAACCATCGTTAGCAAACTAAGGTCGCAAGTTCCGTCGTTACAAACATAGTTCTTTGATTTGCTGTTTCCCAAATCCATCGCTCCAACAAACATTCGCAAACTGCGTCGCAAACTTGAGCCCTTGAAACGACACCTCTGGAGCTGTAGTTAAAAGCATAGTTCCTGGCTGTGTTCTATTCCCACTTATCCCCCCTATGCCCTATTCATTTAGAACATTCTAACATTCAAAGTTGGAATTATTAATAATAAAAAAGCATTAAGTTCATCTCTCTTAGGTGTAATTTGCTTTCAAAGTATTTTTACAGTTCAGTTTTAGCGATCTTCATGTTTACAATTGTGCTCCCTTCGCGGTGCACTTTGAAAACATTGATATCATTTTGAACACAGCCTCATGGCGAAAGCTATAGGTATATTTAAAAGCGGAAATTATGTTACGTCTCCAAAGCTTGTGAAAATAAAAAACATAGCATACGTTAATTCTTTTATTTTATAGTGGGTTATTTATTAAGTATCTCTACTGTATATGACATGGGCCTGCTGGTTAGAACTTTCTGCTGTGGTTTGCATGTGTCAAATTGTAATTTTTAAAAAATAAATAAACAATATCCTAAATAATAATAATCATCATCATCATCATTAATATTATTATTAAAGTAAATATATTTATAATAAATCGCCTCATTATTTATTTATTTATATGATTTATATATGATATTAGAATAGTGTTAGCTTTTGTAAGTGATTTTATGTTTTAGAATAGAATATGTAATGTTCAACTTCTCAATAATATTAGTAAAGCAAACATTGGCCCTATATGTGCCATTTACATTTATTTTATTTAATATGGAAAGCGAGTGCATGTTTTTACCAAAACTAATATTGGATTTTATTTTAAATGCGTGTTTGTGTAAAACAATATAATCTGCACAAAGAAATGATGGGGTTGTTCTCTAAAGAAGTTACTCCACCCCGTTTAGAGCATCATTATGGGCGTTTTACGTTATAACTAACGTGGTTCAAGCGATGGATCTGCGACAGAGAAACTACGGGTTTTGGGAAACAGTCGTCACTACATCGTTTTTTTGCCAAACGATGCATCGTATATGATAGTTCAGCCGCGAGTTACGTCGTTGTTTGGGAAACGCACCCCTGGATAAGTACAGTTCTTGGAGAGTAGGGAGGGTTGTACCAATGATTCGCTCAGCAGTCCGAACTATTCGACGTAGTCTTCGGAGGTGGGATTTGGTAGCTGAGCTAAACCAGACAGTTATTGATGTGCAGAAAGATCGTATAATGTCAGCACGCTTATAATAAACAGCATATTTTATTCAATGGTGTGGATGTTTAAAAAATTATTGTTATATTTATCTTTATAATACTGTATGTACTCACTTACTTATGAAACAAAGTGCACTTCAAGTTCATGTTATGAAGAATAGCCTACATGTGTAATTTTGAAGTATATTTGTAAGTGTACTTCATGTAATAAGTATATTAACATATATGTACTAGTAAGGGGCGGTAATAAGGTAGTAAGGGTTGCTGGTTCGAGTCCCGGCTGGGTCAGTTGGCATTTCTGTATGGAGTTTGCATGTTCTCCCCGTGTTGGCGTGGGTTTCCTCCGGTCGCTCCAGTTTCCCCCACAGTTCAAACACATGCGCTATAGGTGAATTGACCAACTAAATTGGCCGTTGTGTGTGAATGTGAGAGTGTAGGGGTGTTTTCCAGTACTGGGTTGCGGCTGGAAGGGCATCCGCTGGGTAAAACATATGCTGGAATAGTTGGCGGTTCATTCCGCTGTGGCGCGACCCCTGATAAATAAGGGACTAAGCTGAAGGAAAATGAATGGTTACCTTTAGAGGCTGGCTATATTCACACACTGCTGCCACACAACTGTGTTTAAACCCCTTATAAAAGTGATTTTTGCACAATAGAAGTACGTAAAATTATCTTATTTTTAGTTTGAAAGTAGTGTACAAATAGTACACTTGATTAAACTTTTTTTGTTTGTGTGCGCGGGCTATCATTCTCAGCAGAACACAAAAAAATCATGAAAAAAAGCCTCATTCTCTCTTGTTGTGTCGGGATGTTTTGCTCGCTGTGATCACCGCTTTATTGTGTTTCTGATCTGCGCAAGACAATCATTCATGTCTGTCGCTTATGCTGAAGTTTTTAGTTTGTTCACTGCAACTTTTTTCAAAGTGAAAATCTCGCCTTTGTAAAAAATCGTCCCTACAAGCGATGAAGGAGCCACGAGCCCCGGAGCTACGAATGAATCTTTCAGAAGTTCACCTCCCTCCAGCAGAAAGACACAGTATGAAAGCAGGAGACACGAGACGTGACAGGGAAAACAGAGTGAGAAAGGAGATGTATTTTTAGCTGTTTGACCATGACCACCACTCGTGAGAGAAAAACAGAGACGACAGGTACAAACGGATTTGTCCTTCTGAAGAAACTGATTCTTTTGTAAGGTCACATCATTTATAGAGGAAAAGATGAACATTAGGGGCGACGCAGTGGCGCAGTAGGTAGTGCTGTTGCCTCACAGCAAGAACGTCGCTGGGTCGCAGGTTCGAGCCTCAGCTGGGCTGGGTCAGTTGGCGTTTCTGGGTGGAGTTTGCATGTTCTCCCTGCGTTCGCGTGGGTTTCCTCCGGGTGCTCCGGTTTCCCCCACAGTCCAAACACATGCGGTACAGGTGAATTTGGTTAGCTACATTGTCCATAGTGTATGAGTGTGAATGTGTGTGTGGAAGTTCCCAGAGATGGGTTGCGGCTGGAAGGGCATCCGCTGTGTAAAATCGCGCTGGATAAGTTGGCGGTTCATTCCGCTGTGGCGACCCGCAAGGGACAAAGCCGACAAGAAAATGAATGAATGAATGAAGATGAACATTAATCATCCCAGTTATCTACAGAATCAGTTAAACCAAGTGAATCAACTCATAACTCATTACCTTTTTATCTTCAATAATATAGCTGTGCTGTTCATTACAAATCAGACAATCAATCCTGACGCTTGTTTCTTTTTCCAAGAACTGTTAGCTGTTTGTGAACAAATCTTTGAAGGCTGGTTTTATGAACTATTATATCATTTATTTGATTAAAACGACTGAAAAGTCATTCACAGATTGAATCTCACTTCTTTTCTGCTCATTATGATTCGCCTAATTATGATTCAGATAATTGATTCTGACTCACTGTGATTCAAATGTCTAAAAGAGAGCTGTTGATTAGGAAACTGCTTGTACTGATTCAGTCCAGCTTGTGAATTAATCTTTCAGGCTGGTTTTGTGAACTAGTTCAGTTGATTCATTGAAAACATTTGAAAAATGATTCGTTCACTGATTGAATCTCACTAATATCGCTGTCCGGCTCATTATGAATCATATAGTCATGATTCAAACAGTTGATTTTGACTCACCATGATTCAAATGTCTAAAAGAGAGCTGTTGACTAGGAAACTGCTTGTACTGATTCAGTCTAGTTCGTGAATAAATCATTCATGCTGGTTTTGTGAACTGTATAGAAAACATCTAAAAAATTATTCATTCACAAATTGAATGCAATTAATATAGCGTTACTGTTAGTTATGAATCATCTTGTTATGATTCAAACAGTCGATTCTGACTCATTGTGAATCAGTTTTTGAATAGAAAACTGCTTGTACTTGTTCAGTACAGTTTGTGAATGAATCTTTCAGGCTGGTTTTGTGAACTAGTTCAGCTGATTCATTGAAAACATTTGAAAAATGATTCATTCACAAATTGAATCTCACTAATATCGCTGTCCGGCTCATTATGAATCATATAGTCATGATTCAAACAGTTGATTCTGACTCACCGTGATTCAAATGTCTAAAAGAGAGCTGTTGACTAGGAAACTGCTTGTACTGATTCAGTCTAGTTTGTAAATGAATCTTTCAGACTGGCTTTGCGAACTCGTTCAGTTGATTCATTGAACACATCCAAAATAAATGAGTCATTCACAAATTGGATCTCACTGATATGAATCATCTCATTACAATTCAGACTACTGATCTTGACTCGTTTTTGATTCAAATATAGAGAGTTGCTGACTAGAGAACTGCTTGTACAATATCAGTCCAGTTCATGAATGAATCTTTCAGGCTGGTTTTATGAACTAGTTCAGTTGATTCATTGAAAACATTTGAAAAATGATTCGTTCACAAATTGAATCTCACTAATATCGCTGTCCGGCTCATTATGAATCATATAGTCATGATTCAAACAGTTGATTCTGACTCACCATGATTCAAATGTCTAAAAGAGAGCTGTTGACTAGGAAACTGCTTGTACTGATTCAGTCTAGTTTGTGAATGAATCTTTCAGGCTGGTTTTGTGAACTAGTTCAGTGGATTCATTGAAAACATTTGAAAAATGATTCGTTCACAAATTCAATCTTACTAATATAGCTTTCTTGTTAGTTATAAATCATCTTGTTATGATTCAGACAGTCGATTCTGACTCACCGTGATTCAAATGTCTAAAAGAGAGCTGTTGACTAGGAAACTGCTTGTACTGATTCAGGCTAGTTTGTGAATGAATCTTTCAGGCTGGTTTTGTGAACTAGTTCAGTTGATTCATTGAACACATCCAAAATAAATGAGTCATTCACAAATTGGATCTCACTGATCTGAATCATCTCATTATAATTCAGACAACTGATCTTGACTCGTTTTTGATTCAAATATAGAGAGTTGCTGACTAGAGAACTGCTTGTACAAATTCAGTCCAGTTCGTGAATGAGTCTTTCAGGCTGATTTTGTGAACTAATTCAGCTGATTCTTTGGATATCACTAATATAGCTGTCCTGCTTATTGCAAACCAATGCATTATGAATTGAAAATCAATCCTGACTCACTGTCAGTCAAATAGTGATGGTCTCCATGCTATGAACAAATGATTCATCTGTAAGATCACGTCATTTGTACTGACAAAATCATCCCAGTTCACTCCACAAGCGATTGAGTCATTTGCAATCGCTTGCTACTCATATCCATTGTACCTGTGATGTATTCCCCACTGAAATGATCACAGTAAAGGAATCATGTTCATCAGGGAGTGATTAAACAATACAGAAAGTGTCATATAAATATACAGTTGACGTCAGAATTATTAGTCTCCTTTTGAATTTGCTTGTCTTTTTTAAATATTTCCCAAATGATGTTTAACAGAACAAGAAAATGTTCACAGTATGTCTGATAATATTTTTTCTTCTGGAGAAAGTCTTATTTGTTTTATTTCGGCTAGAATAGAAGCAGTTTTTAATTTATTAAAAGCCATTTTAAGGACAAAATTATTAGCCCCTTTAAGCTACACTGTAAAAAATAAATCCGTAAAATTTACGTAAAAATACTGGCAGCTATGGTTGCCAATATTTCACCGTTAAAAATACAATGACATATATATAAATATATATATATATATATATATATATATATATATATATATATATATATATATATATATATATATATTTATATATATATATATTATAGTTGGGCATAGATTAATTTTTTTAATCTAGATTAATCTAGATTAATTTCGAAATTAATCTAGATTAATCTAGATTAAAATGGCTCATTTGAATTCTGCCGAAGGTATTCAGAATATGTGTGTTACCCAAATAATAAGTCTTTGAGAACAGGTTTCACAAGCCAGGTGGCGCATTAGACCAGGGGCTCATCTGCTGTTTCCAAAATGCATCACAAACTGCTTGAGAAACTGTTCTACTATGATAATTGGTGATGAAAATAAATGATGTTCAATAAGATGCACTTGTGTTTACTCACTGTTTATTCAGTTAAACATCAATGTTGAACTGTAGGCATACATAAACTCCAAACAGCGATTTTTGATGACCTTAATCTGACTAAAGTCATCACTGAACTAAACAGAAATGGAATTAAGACGTGGAGTATGCAGATATTAGTGGCATTATTGAAGTAAACACCGCGGCCTTTAGGACCTTTCGCCATATTTTCCGACAAGGTCCACACGCGGCTGTCAGTAAAGGACCGCGCACACACATACACAAACACACACACACATCGTGAAATGCGGAAGTTTTTTTCTTACCATTTGGCATGCGTCATTAAATTCCATAACTCTCTCACCTGTCCTTACTCCGTATTTGCGTCTAATACCCCAGTTTGTCACGAAGGAATAAATGAAAAGTGAAACTGCAGTTAGAGTCTCTGCTGATTTGATTCAAAAGTGCAGACGGCTCACCAGTCAGGTATACATCCGCGGTAATATATCAAGGTGAAAGTCATCATAGCTTGCGTAAAATAGACCCAGCTCCCAACCCAACTTTGAGAATAGATTAACGGCGATATTTTTTTTTATCGCGGGATAAGAGTCTCGCGTTAACGCAGCACGTTAACGCCGTTAACGGCCCAGCACTAATGTATATATATATATATATATATATATATATATATATATATATATATATATATATATATATATATATATATATATATATATATATATATATATATATATATATATACAGTGTTTCCTCTAGGATTTTTTCCAGCTGTGGCGGCAGGACTTTACACAGATCTGCCAACTATTTCAAAGACAAATATTACACGCAGTATTACAAGTGGAGATAGCATTCATGTAATACGAGCATGCGAATCTCTTTGCGTGCGCGCCGATTTCCTCTGTTCATGCACAGAACTTCTTGCACGCACTCAAATTTACACGTTCAAGTGCAGATCTTCTCGTGCGCTCTCCAGTAAGCGCTGCTGAAGCGCGATTTAGTGCGTTTTTGTGCGTTTTCCGACATTAACGCGTCCTGAAGTAAAGTGAAACGGCTATAAACTCCAGCAAGATAAAGTCATTGTATGCAGAGCCATTGACCTTTATCAATAAAGTATACTTATGGAAACTGTGTTCATCTTAACTGAAAGCTACGCCATGTTTGCTGGACTCGCGCACCTGTCAGTCAGTCTGTCAGAGAGTCAGTCAGCATGCGCACAGCACTACTACGGTTACAGAAAAGTTTGCGCGGTTTACCTCTAATATGTTTTAGTGTGTTTATAATCCGCTATAAAAAAACACGACTAAATGTTTTTAATGAGAAGTTGTAATGTAGCCGTGGCGGGATGAATTTTGGCGTGGCGGCCCGTCACGGATGAATGAATGTAGCGGAAACCTTGTATATATATACAAACCATAAAAGTAATTTCTCACTTTTACAGTAAACCACCGTATTTCATTAATTTATAGAGGTAATATGTCTGTATTTTGAATGACCAATATCTATACATCACATTTTTTGGTACACAGATATACACGTTAACACAGCCATATGCAGGTGGTGATGAGAAAGTTACAAAATGAAGTAATGCTCATCACAAACTACTTTCCCCACAAGCAGAAAAGCGTATCAGTGTATAGAAGGTGCTCAGTGTCATTCACACAGCTACTAAACACCAGTATGGTAACACTCTCTAATATTAATAAATACATCTCTAACGTACATAAACGATGAGGAAACAACTAAAAAGACCCATAGTAATGTCAACAAAAAGCATAAATAGTGATGTGCCATGCAGGGAATTCTGGGAAAGTTAATTTAGGATTATTCGTTGTATATATTAAGGAAACATACTGTTAACCAAGTTACGGATTTTTACTGTAGCATTTTTACAGTGTTTTACCGTTGAAATTACGGCAATTTTTTACAGTGTATATATTTTTTTCGATAGTCTACAGAACAAACCATCATTATACAATAACTTGCCTAACTACTCTAACCTGCCTAGTTAACCTAATTAACCTAGTTAAGCCTTTAAATGTCACTTTAAGCTGTATAGAAGTGTCTTGAAAAATATCTAGTCTAATATTATTTACTGTCATCATGGCAAAGATAAAATAAATCAGTTATTAGAGATGAGTTATTAAAACTATTATGTGTAGAAATGTGTTGAGAAAATCATGTTGTGTTAAACAGAAATTGGGAAAAAAAATTCAGGGGGGCTAATAATTCAGGGGGGCTCATAATTCTGACTTCAAGTGTATATATATATGGCAGGTGGTTTAAAATAAAGAAGATCTGATGGGATTAGATGAAAAGGAAGGTCATTTCAGAACATGCTATTACATTTTGCTAAAAAGATTATGATTTTATTCTCTGGAACAATGTGCACTGATGAATCACTCTGCTTTAGATCAGGAATGGTGTATTAGGAAAATAAATAGGCTCACTTTTAGTTTGTCATTTTGTCTCGTTTCTTGAATCACTTTTAATCTCCTTTCACTTCGATCCAAAAAGAAAAGCACTGAATCTCTTTGTTCCCGTTCACAAGCTCCATGGGAACTTTGAAACATCTTTTCTCATTATTTTCTGCCCTAATTGTCTGTCTCCCTGATCCTTTTCATTGAATTGGAATGCTTTTCAGTTTCTCTTTTAACTTGTATGCATTGTGCCGTTCGCCACCTGCGAATAAAACATTAGCACTGATCAGCTGATTGGATATTTAGGTTTGCATATTTGCTTTTGTTTATTATTCCTTTTTTTTAATTATGCAGCAGCTCCACTTCTGGCCAGATGTACAATGCCTAATCAAGAGCAATACATGCAGTGTCTGAATTCTAATGCAAATGAACCGATATAAATCTAATCAAAGACATGCTACGAGATTCAAAATGAGCAATTGCTTCAAAAGCATGCACATATCAGCACAAGCAGCTTTCTTTTCATATTTAAATCTAATTAGTTTTTTGTGTGCCGTTTAAATGAGCGTTTAATCTCGGGGTGAGGTTTTCTGGCTGTGTTGTGCTCTATAGAGTGTGTGTGAACTGATTTATTGGTGGACGCTCGCATCGGTGACGGCCTTCGCAGCGTTCATAGCTCTAATAAATCAGTCGCAGATATTTACCACATTCTGCCCTCTACCACGAGATTGCTGCCAATATAAATAGCCCTTTTTGCATGATTTTCTGTAGCGGCTCACTCTTCGGACGGATGGAGAGAGAAATGAACAGAATGAAAGAAACAGACAGCAGAAGGCTGAGTTAGAGAGGTCAGAACAGCCAGGCTTTGGTTATACAAGAGCATCAGACTGATGAACAGATGAGAAGCCAGGAGAAAATGGATATGTGCATCTCTAAATAAGTGTTTTTATTTGTTCTGTGAAAAGGTTTCACATGATTTAATGCAGCACATATCATGTTGTGTTGCAAAAAATGTGTACAATTGTATTTTTTGCACAGTTAATTGGTCCGCTCTTGACTGAGTTGTTGACTTGAGTGCTGTTTCAGTCTAATTTGTTAATGAATCACTCAGACTGGTTTTGTGAACAAGCTCAATTCAGTGAATAGATCCAAAAAAGTGAATCATAAACAAGTTCAATCATATGAAAATGCTTTTACAACCTAAACTTTTCATTACGAGTCGACTCATAATGAATCAAACAATTAACAGAGACTCAATGTGAGTCAAATATGAAAATGACTCAGCTTAAATCAGCTTAACTTGACTTCTTGGACTGATTCAGTCTGATTTGTGAACAAACCAGAAAAGCATTTGATTCAGTTTGTTTTGTGAACCAATTGAATCAGTAGAATGTTTTTGAATTTTCATCAACTGAACATCACTAATATATGTGTGCTGGTCATTATGAATCAACTCATTATGAATCAAACAATCAACGAATCATTACGAATCAATGAGTCATTGCGAATCGACTCATAATGAATCAAACAATCAACGAAGACTCATTGTGAGTCAAATATGTCTGAAAATGACTCAACTTAAATCTTAACTTGAGTACTTGGACTGATTCAGTCTGATTTGTGAAAAATCATAAACTGAACATCACTAATATATGTGTGCTGGTCATTATGAATGGACTCATTATGAATCAAACAATCAACAAATCATTACCAATCGACTCATTATGAATGAAACAATTAATTGAGGCTCAATGTGATTCAAATATGTCTGAAAATGACTCAGCTTATATCTTGACTTGAGTACTTGGACTGATTCAGTCTCATTTGTGAACAAATTGATTCAGTAGAAAGTTTCTGAATTTTCATAAACTGAAAATCACTAATATATGTGTGCTGGTCATTATGAATCGACTCATTATGAATCAAACAATCAACGGGGACTCGTAAATCAAATATATCTGGAACAGTCTGAAATGTTGACTTGAGTACTACATGGACTGATTCAGTCTAATTTGTGAACAAACCAGAGAACTATTTGATTCAGTTTGTGTTGTGAACCAATTGATTCATTAAAAAGATTTGAATTTTCACAATTGAACATCTCTATTTGTGCTGCATCTAATTAAACCACAGGTTGTTCGTCAGTGTAAGTTTATAAATGTGTGTTATTTCTAAGTGTTCATCATTCAGAATGGGCTGTTTTTCAGTTTAGTTTCAGCTTGAAGATACTACTGTATGTCTTCTTAGTATGATGAACTCTTCCAGAGATTAAGACACATTTGGTTCCTCTTAAAATGATCCCTTTAAAGTGTCCGTCCATTGATTTGCGTCTGCTCTGTGTTGTTTACTCCATTGAACTGTAAGCCTCCATACTGAGAGTCACACAGAGCGATTCACTTATAATTGACTCACCGCATGCTGTGCTTTAAAATCCTCCCGTTCAGCCACGAGTCCAGGACACTGTGTCTAAATCCAGAGAGACTCCGCGCTCCTTCGGGAGAGTATTAAAAGCAGTGCATTAAAGTTTGATGACTTCCATTCACTTCTCTTGCCGTCAACTCCACAAATCAGGCCAATTACGATGAGATTGGGGACAGTTTCAGTTCCGTGGCTTTGGCTTTTCTTTTTTTAAAAACATGTGCTGCACAGAGGCGCAGTGGGTAGCACTGTCACCTCACAGCAAGAAGGTTGCTGGTTCGAGCCTTGGCTGGGTCAGTTGGCATTTCTGTGTGGAGTTTGCATGTTCTCCCTGTGTTCGCGTGGGTTTCCTCCAGGTTCTCCGGTTTCCTCCACAGTCCAAAGACATGCACTATGGAAATTGAGTAAGCTAAAATTGTATGTAGTGTGTGTGAATGAGAGTGTATGGGTGTTTCCCAGTGATGGGTTGCAGATGGAAGGGCATTTGCTGCGTAAAACATATGTTGGATAAGTTGGCAGTTAATTCCGCTGTGGTGACCCCTGATTAATAAAGAGACTAAGCTGAAAAAAAATGAATGAATGAATGAATGAATGAATGAATGAATGAATGAATGAATGAATGTGCTGCGCAGAAATTAAATCTGTGCACTGACAATTACAACAATGGTGGTATTTTTAAGGGGACCTATTATGCCCTTTTTTGTGTGAGATGTAAAATGTCTCTGACGTCCTCTGATGAGTGTGTATGTGAAGTTTCAGCTCAAAATACGTAACAAACAATGTTTTATAACTAAGGTTGGGTACCGAAACCCGGTGCCATTATAGCACCGTTACCTTTGTAACCGGTATGTACCAGACCGAATCAGCATATGAATTTCGGTGCTTAATTTCGGTGCCACTGGCGCTGCGACAAGGACGTAAGAAGCATCAAGGGGTGCATTAAAGTCACACATAGGTACGCAAGGATTCTGACACAGCAACGTGAAGCAGATGCTTTACAAAAGTTGCCTGTAAGGGGGAAACACGTCAAACCTAATGACACATTTGAGGGCACATGGAATCAACTTAAAGGTAGAGTCTCTGAAAGCTTGCGACGTCATCTGGCACTTTCAAGAATGAGTACATACATGGACACCAATGCTCCAATTTTAATATGATTAAGACAATACCCTGATTAAGAGTCTAGACTACCATGTAACCAGCGTTTTTTTTTGTTGTTGTTGTTGCCTTAAAGGACCACAGACACCTGCGTCGCGAAATGCGGAGGTTTTTTCTTTCCATTCAACATGCGGTATCAAATTCCATAGAGCACTCTTCCACCAGTCCTTACTTAAAGGTGCAGTATGTAAGTTTGACACCCAGTGGTTGAACTGGGTATTGCACTCCTAGATCAAAATAAACGCACGCGTGGGATGCCAGATTGAGTACAGGAGCGAGTGATTTAAACCGTGCTCTAAATAAAATCAACGACACGCGATAGAAGGAATATGTTCCATATTAAAAGGAGTTTTAGTTTAACCAACACCTCGAATTGAGATATTAGAAACGGCTTCTATTTCTCACAGCTCAACATGTGAAACCTATGACAGTGCACCTCAGGTAAGCCTCGTGTGTTTTATTCAGTGCTAAATGCTAACAATGTGAGTTTGAATGGATTCTAAACCTTACCGTTTCGTGAGTGAGTGCTTATTCTGTGCTTCTGAAAGGCTGTATTTACATTTTTGTCGCGTTTCGTCTGGTGCAAAGAGTCAAACTGCTGTTTGCGTGTTGTTAGGACACGAGATTACAATGTAACCTGCTCACCTAATGTTTACGTTCGTAATGTTTATATCATTTGCTAATTAATAACCTCATGTGGAACTGAATCTGTCTCATTTCGACGTCTGATACCGTCCATTTCGGTCACGGGCGCATGCTTTCAGAGCCTTTATGAATGAATGAATGAAATACGCTGTTTTCCAACAAGGCAACCCGGAGTGCTGAAATATAATTGGCTAAACTGGCATTCTGCAGGTTAAATTGACCTAAACAAAGACAGCGTTCCGGCACGGAAAAAACATTTTCAAAGCAGAATATCTGACTTCAGCATTGTTTTTCAGTTAAACAATTATGTTCACTTGGGATGTTTCTTAAATATCTGCAAACATATTATGGTATTTTTATGCTTTAGAAGAGTCACAAACTTACATACAGCACCTTTAATGCTGGCATCAAATACCTCGGTTTGTCATGGGGGCATGAATGAAATGTTCCTGAATGAAAGTGAAAAGTTAAAGACGAAAAATTAAAAATGAAACGCCTGAAATTACATGAAACTCTGGAGGAAACATGGATAGCGTGGTGTATAAAATAATAATTTTTTACTATTAGAAGCTGGTTATTTTCACACACTGTCGCCACACAACTGTGTTTAAATCCCTTATTAAAGTGAGTTCTGCATAATACTGTAGGTCCCCTTTAAAACAATATACTGCTGCAAAAAAAGGAAAGGGTCCATATGTACAACCTCCTAGAAATCACCCAACCACATAGCAACACCCTAGCAACCCTAATTCTGTGGTTGTCTGTGCTTTGAGACTCTGACCTTCAACACACTGCCGTCTTTCTGATAAGATGAAGATGAAACGCTGTTCAAGGTTTCTTATCATGCTGTGCAGCGCAGCCGGCGTTCAGTCACAGATCAGGCTGTACAAAGACACGCAGGGGATTTACATTTCGGGGATGTACATGATCATCCCAAAGTTTTAGAGGACAAAAGACTTTTTATTTGCATGTATCTGATTAAAATAAGGCAAGTTACTGTAATGGTAATGTAATTACCATTATCAGTGTTGGGGTAACGCATTACAAGTAAAGCGAGTTATGTAATATCCAATTCAATTCAATTCATCTTTACTACCAGAAGCCCTGAATTTTGAGATCTTAAAGAGCAGGTTGGATTGTAGCGAGACAGAAGATTTGTTAAACAGGAGCTAGATTATTTAAAGCTTTATATGTAAGAAGCAATACTTTAAAATCAATACGAAACTTAACAGGCAGCCAGTGTATGGAGGATAAAATTGGGGTGATATGATCATATTTTCTAGACCTGGTAAGAATTCTGACAGCTGCATTTTGTACTAGCTGAAGTTTGTTAATAGAGGATGCTGGGCAGCCAGCGAACAGAGCATTACAGTAATCCAGCCTAGAAGTCATAAAAGCATGAACTACTTAATTCCTTTTCAAAATTTAGTTACAATATTTGAGCTACTTTTTGAAAAATGTAATGCGAGTTACTTTTTAGTTTAATTAATTTGCTTATAAAAAAAATAGCTGAATTAAGATGAACATAGTCATGTTGAGTCCCACAATCAATGAGAGAATGCAGGAACAGGCAGAAACCAAGAAGGCAGAGCCCTACATTTCTGCAATGGAAGTATTCTCATTCTTCTGAATGGATCAAAGAAAGGGAAAAGGGGATTATCTCAATGGACAGTTATTTTACTTTACTATTAAGACAAAAAGTACAAAAGTAGCAAATACATTGTTTTACGTCATTAATCTGTATATACGGCAGGTATAGCTCTTGGGTCAGAAAGTTCTCAGAAGATAAGATTATCCTACATTATTATTTTTTGATGTTTTTTAGGTAAATGAAGGCGTAGGCTATATGGTGCATTGTTAATTGCAGAACTCCTTTATTTAAAAAAAAAAGAAGAAGAAGAATTAAATCCTGCAAGTTCTGAAAGAAATCAAGCCTCAGCCAGGTCAGAAAACTCAAAACTCAAAAGTAAAGTAACACAAATAGTTTTTCTTTTTTTTTTTTTTTTGGAAGTAACTCAATATTGTAATGCATTACTTTCAAAAGTAACTTTCCCCAACACTGATTATTATTATTATGGCCTAACGGTCACTTTGCTCTACCTAAATATTTCTAACCTTATAATTTTATTCATCCACACACGTCATGTTTTTTCTAGCAATAATATTTGTAAAGGAGCTGTTGACATACAATTAAATCAGATTTTGGTAAAAAAAAACATAAAAAATAAAACAAACAAATCTGAAAAATGGGTTGTGTATAATAACAATGAAATGACACAAAGAGAAAGTGCTGAACCACTCAAAAGTATTTAATACTTTATATAAAATACATTTTTTGGTGATGGCAGCTTAAAGACGCCTCTCATATGGAGAATAAAGTCACGTGTTGCTCAGGTGTGAGTTTCTCTCAGACTTCAACAGAGTTTCAAAATCTTGATGGTTCTGTGGGTCTCGTCTATCAAATCTGAGCTTTAATTTGTATTTTCTATTGGATTGGAGTCAGGTGATTGGCTGGGCCATTCTACAGCTTGATTTTCTTTCTCTGAAAGCATTTAAGAGTCTCCTTGGCTGTGTTTTGGATCCATGTCTTGCTGAATGTCCACCCTGGTTTCATCTTCATCCTCCTGCTAATGTAGATGTTGGACTGAAGCAGTTGATATTCATTTACACTGAGGAAAGGCAGAGGGTTGCTGAACAACTACTGAGAGATTTCAGCTGCGGTCTGGGCTTTCACTGCTGGAATACACCTCCCTTTCTTCATGTGTTCAATACTTTTTCCCTGTGTCATTTTATTTTATTACACATAACGTCATTTGTAGTCTAATTAGTTAAGTTTTCTTTGCAAAAATACACATATGCAATTAATTGATAAAAAACTATTAAAAATACACAAATAAAATTTGTAAGCATAAAAAAACTATTCAAAAATATGCAAATCCAGTTCGTAAATTTAAAACACGATTAAAAAATACACAAATCTGATTCATAAATTTAAAACACGATTCAAAAATATGCAAATCTAATTTGTAAATTTAAAACACGATTCAAAAATATGCAAATCCAGTTCATAAATTTAAAACACGATTCAAAAATACACAAATCTGATTCATAAATTCAAAACACAATTCATAAATATGCAAATCCAATACGTAAGTTCAAAACACGATTCAAAAATACACAAATTCAATTCGTAAACTCAAAACGCGATTCAAAAATATGCAAATCCAGTTCGTAAATTTAAAACACGATTCAAAAATACACAAATGTGATTCATAAATTCAAAACACGATTCATAAATATGCAAATCCAATACGTAAGTTCAAAACACGATTCAAAAATACACAAATCCAATTCGTAAACTCAAAACGCGATTCAAAAATACACAAATCCAATTTGCAAATTTAAAACACGATTCAAAAATATGCAAATCCAGTTCGTAATTTAAAACACAATTCAAAAATACACACATCTGATTCATAAATTCAAAACACGATTCATAAATATGCAAATTCAATACGTAAGTTCAAAACACGATTCATAAATGTGCAAATCCAGTTCGTAAACTCAAAACGCGATTCAAAAATACACAAATCCAATTCGTAAACTCAAAACGCGATTCAAAAATACACAAATCCAATTCGCAAATTTAAAACACGATTCAAAAATATGCAAATCCAGTTCGTAATTTAAAACACAATTCAAAAATACACAAATCTGATTCATAAATTCAAAACACGATTCATAAATATGCAAATCCAATACAGAAGTTCAAAACACGATTCATAATGTGCAAATCCAGTTCGTAAACTCAAAACGCGATTCAAAAATGCACAAATCCAATTCGTAAACTCAAAACGCGATTCAAAAATACACAAATCCAATTCGTAAACTCAAAACGCGATTCAAAAATACACAAATCCAATTCGCAAATTTAAAACACGATTCATAAATACACAAATCTGACTCATAAATACAAAACACGATTCATAAATATGCAAATCCAATAAGTAAGTTCAAAACACGATTCATAAATATGCAAATCCGATTCGTAAACTCAAAACACGATTCAAAAATACACAAATCCAATTCGCAAATTTAAAACACGATTCAAAAATATGCAAATCCAGTTCGTAATTTAAAACACGATTCAAAAATTCACAAATCTGATTCATAAATTCAAAACACGATTCATAAATATGCAAATCCAATACGTAAGTTCAAAACACGATTCAAAAATACACAAATCCAATTCGCAAATTTAAAACACGATTCAAAAATATGCAAATCTGATTCATAAATACAAAACACGATTCATAAATATGCAAATCCAATACGTAAGTTCAAAACACGATTCATAAATGTGCAAATACAATTCGTAAACTCAAAACGCGATTCAAAAATACACAAATCCAATTCGC
>LR812524.1:3508238-3530738 GCA_903798195.1 Danio kyathit | reverse complement strand
ATCAGTGAGCTGTTTACTGGAGACTTACTCTGTACAAATCATTTGAATCAGTGAGTTTTAACTGGAGACTCACTCTGAACAGATCCTTTGAATCAGTGAGTTTTAACTGGAGACTCACTCTGAACAGATCCTTTGAATCAGTGAGCTGCTTACTGGAGACTCTGTTTGAATCAATGAGTTTTTACTTTAGAAAAGATGTGATCTGATAACTCCTTTTTATTGACCCGACTTAACAAGTTTAACCAAGTTCAGCTCCTTCCCGAATCCAGACAGTTCAGTGGCGTTAATAACTAAAGCCATCTTTAAATGAGAATGAAACTCTTTGAAAAGATCATTGGGTTTATAAGCAGAAAATGTCAACTAACATTTAAAATTTGTAATAAAAACATCAGTATTTGTTGCTGTTGGAAAGGTATTTATATGCTAATTTATGTGCGCTTTCATGATAAATTGCTTGTGGTTTCTCCTTATTCATAAGTGACTTTGGATTAAAGTGTCTGCTAAATTAATAAATGTAAATGAGTAACAACACCGTAATGTGCCACATGACGTCTCCAGAATGTTTTAACACAAATTATGAGAGCTGTCAGACCTGCAGTAAGAAAAAAACCCTCTTCAAACAGAACATAATTCAGTTCTGCCTGCTGAGCTGTTTAGTGAACCTTCAGGCATTATATTCCAGATAATGAGTAAACAAAATGCTCTGTTTTCTAGCTGTTTACCATCATTTATGTCGTTAAATTGTCAAAGTAATCAAACAATGACAATGCAGTTTGTCCTCCCATGTCAACAAACTTTATTGTATTAAAACTTTATTAAATCACAACCAGTTCTGATTTTTAGTGGCACATTGACTGTTAATTAGTGCAAATAAACCCCACATTACAGCCTTTTTTTGAATCTCTTAGGCCCCGTTTACACTAATGCGTTTCCGTTTTAAAACGCATAAGTTTTGCTACGGTTACGTCATCCGTCCACACTACGCCGAGCCCCAAAAACGGAGCGTTTTGGAAACGCTGAAGAGCCCGTTTTCATTCTGAAACGCTGCTGCTCCGTCTCAGTGTGGATGGGGGAAAACGGAGACATCTGAAAACGAAGGTGTGGCTGCAGACATTCGTTACCTGATTGGGGCTTTTGGATCATTGCGTATCCTTCCCTTATTTGTCAAGCCCCTATCACATGACTATAACGCTACCGGAAGACAGCAGACCAGCCTTCACTGTAAACAACAACACGGACACAGAAATGGGAGCGTTGTTTGCACTATTGTCCGTTTTAGGCGCCATTGTGCAGTTAAACTCTGCCTTTTTTACTACAGCAGCTGCATATATTCGCAAGAGGCAAGCTATTGTTCGAGCACTCGCTAATTGCTCGCGTTCATCGTTCAACCAGCGTTTGTTGACTAACAATAACCAAATGCCGAGCTAGACACATGCTTCCTGTTTATACTTGGACGCACATGCCCAGAGTGCGCGAATGGTCACGTGATATACGTTTTTGGTGGAGTAGTGTGGACGGAGATATGTTTAGAAAGCTAGATGAAACGCTAGTGTGGACGCGGATGGTTTTTGATCTAAAACGCCATTTCAAAACGAAAACGCATTAGTGTAAACGGGGCCTTAAAGGGCCATGCAACCCCCTGTCTCAGCAGGGTGTTTTCACACCTCTAGTTTGGAAAAAGTCAGGAAAGTGGGCGTGTCCAGCTCTGTTTAGGTGGGAGTGTTGGGGGAGGGAAAGAGGGTAGGATTTGCAAATATGGGAGTTTCCATTTGGGCACGCAGACGCAGGGGAGAATGACAGTGACTGTGTTTACATGGACATCAGTAATGTAATTACTTGCCAAATTATTAATTTGTCGACTTTAACTGCAGTTTGGCACTTTAACGTTTTATTCAGGAACATTTCCTGCATGTCGCCCATGACATACGAGATAAAGGAAGTGAGGAACTGCTGGAAAAGTGGAGTTACAATGCAATGTTTGATACCACACGGCGAATGAGAGAAAAAAATCCTCCGCATTTCTCTGTAACTTAGATGCACTCGGTAGGTAGCGTCAGAAAGCTGTGTGTGTATAGACTATCCTGTCACAAAATACGGCAAAAATCCTGCATGACGGGAATAGTTTGTGTTAACATGTTTACACTCGGAGAGCAGCATTTACAGCAGATCTTTCAGTCTATAATACTATAATATTGCAGTGATATTAACATACTGTAAACTTAGTAACTCAATCATTTTGACTATGGTCTGTCTTTAAAAACTGAAAGAGCACTGCTGACCATACGAAGTAACTTTGCCATTTGGGTTAAACAAAGGGCACTGATCACACACTTACCAAATCTGTAGCGAGAGGACAATCACACTGGAACTGTGTCTTTTTTTAAAAAGGAGACGAGCGGCAAATCCGGATTTGTCCAATTCCAGATGAGAAAAGCTCTCGGGTCAAAATGTTCCTTACAAACGCATTTCTGTCGCGTGTCGCGTGCACTGTTCTCCACACGTGAGTCCAGCTGCGCTCTCACACCGGGAAATGAAAACAAAACCTTCGTTGCAGCACATTAATAAACGCAGCACACTAATAAATGCAACACAGATGACCCGTGTCTCCAAATTCTCCAAATTGGCAACACAACATGGCGTCTCTCTGTCGTCTGAACACTGTAACAGGTAAACAGTCTTCGAAGCTCATGCATATTAATAAAGTTGCGCCGCATACACAATAGAGCGCGCTGATTGGTTTGTCTTTCTCATGAACTAATGCCGCACCCTCAGTGACGTCACAATGTTCTGGCAGGGACAGACAGCCGCTCTCCACGCTGGATTTACACGCAAGTATCTCATGGCCGTGATGTATCTTCAAAAACTCGTTTCAAACCGGAAGAACGAATTTGCTCAAAATAACGCAAAAACAACCAATTTTCACTTTTTAGTGCAATATATGTGTCCTAATAGTGTTTATAGCAGCGTGGGACACAGATATGACTGTCAACAGCTCAAAAAAATGTGTTTTGGTGTTTCGTGACCCTTTAAACCTACCCAGGGGATAAAATTAACCACTACTTCAACTACCTTACTAACTATTAACTACTAACTAAAAGGTGATCTTAAAGGTGCCATAGAGAAGGGGTTTTCAAACTTTTAGGACACACGCCCCCCAAGTTTGTCCAATTTCACTCGTCCCCCCCCCCCCCCCCCCCCCCCCCCCCCCCCCAGGCACCCCTCCCTTGAGCCAAAATTATAATGCATTCACAAACATCATTCACATATTACTTGCTGATTTTAAAGTGCGTAGAATTAATTACAATGAAACATAAATATACAGCTTACCTGATTCAGTGCGATGGCTGAGTGGTTGGATTCCTGACACGACTAACCGTAACTCATCTTCCACTGTCAATAAGCATGAGCCATAGCATACTTGCTTTTGATGTACAGTACATACAGAAAATGCTGCTTCGCAAAACCAAGTTCGCAGAGGCCTGACGGTGTGGTTGAGTCGAATATTGAGTATGTTTACATGGACAACAATACTTTAATATGATTTTAATATGATTAAGACAGTACTCTGATTAAGAGTCACCATGTAAACAGCGATTTTGATGACCTTAATCCGACTAAAGTCATAACTGAACTAAACAGAAATAAAATTAAGACGTGTAGTATGCAGATATTAGTGGCGTTATTGAAGTAAACACTGCAATCAAACTATTACCGTCATGTAGGACTTTTCACTGCATTTTGTGACATGATCCACACACGCGGCTGTCAGTAAAGGACCGCAGACACACACACACACACACACACACACACATCACAAAATGCAGAAGTTTTTTTTCTTTCCATTCGACAAGCAATATCAATTAAAAAACTCTTCCACCAGTCGTTCCTATTCCCGTCAAATACCTCAGTTTGTCATGGGGGCATGAATGAAATGTTCATGAGTGAGTGTGAAACTGCCGAACTGAGTTAAAGTCGAGAAATTGAAGATGAAACACCCAAAATTACATAAGACTCTGCAGGAAACGTGAATAGCCTGGTGACGCAACATTCAAAAAGCACATCACATGTTATTGTCTTATTCAGATTAAGGCAAATAACTATTACTGATGTCCATGTAAACGTAGTTAGTAGTCTTCAAAGTAAGTGAAAGTTCCAGATGGGTTTGATTCAGAAGAGCACTTTTTTGTTAGACGGCTCACCGTTTTGACTTTCATTCATTCACCGTCATTAGTTTTAAAAAGCACCCGCTCCATTTTATTTGTATATATTTTACCGGCACACATAAACTCTGCTGGTGCCTGATAGTTAGCTGTGAAGCTAACGTTAATCACATTATTCCCTCTAGGGAACGCATAATAATCATCATCATAATAACACATCAATGTCTCGCACCCCCCTTAATAGGTGCTGGCGCCCCTCTGGTTTGAAAACCCCTGCCATAGAGTACATTGATTCAATAAACTCAGTTGTTCTTTGACATTCTCTCTGCATAGTAGGTCAAAATATTCCAGAAATGGTTTTACAGTATATCCTCATTTACACTCACTCACTATCCTTTGGCTTAAGCCTGGTTATACTTCTGCGTCAAGTGATCAGCATGACCCATGGCGCAAGCCTTGTGCGTAGCCGTGCGTTTATACTTGTGCGCGCTGTTTCTGTTGCTCTGCAATAACAATTCCGAAACGCTAGCTGGCAGTAGATGTTTATGTTTCTCTGTGTCGAGTTTCTTCGCTGGTGTTTCTGAACACTTCCTTAATGTACAAGTGGCTCAAATTTGCTCATTTTGAGGCGGGAACCGGGGGACGTTAATCATAAGGTAAACACAAAACAACAGTCTCCATCAGGAGCTCCTTCACGGGACTCCACACTTGTAAACACTCGCTATATTTTTTGAGAGGTGCGCGTCAATGTCGCCGACGGCCACGGCGAGGGCTATGCATCCATGCGCTTGATGCAGAAGTATAAATCAGCCTTTAGTCGTTAATTTATAAGGGGTCGCCACAGTGGAATGAACCACCAATTACTCTGGCATATGTTTTATGCGGCAGATGCCCTTCCAGCCACAGTACTCATTTATAACCCTGGAAATTACCCCTAGAATAGCCGGCAGCTAGCTCTCTGCAACTCTCACATGGTTGCTCCCTGAAGTAAAGCAGGGCTGCACCCGGTCAGTACCTGGATGGGAGAACACATGGGAAAGCTCGATTGCTGCCGGAAGTGGTGTTAGTGAGGCCAGAAGGGGGCGCTCAACCTGCAGTCTGTGTGGGTCCTAACGCCCCAGTATAGTGAAGTGGACTCTATTCTGCTCAGTGATTGCCATGTTTCGGATGAGACGTGAAACCGAGCTCCTGAATCTCTGTGGTTGTTTCTTCGAAAAAGAGTAGGGGTTTAACCCCGGCATCCTGGCCAAATTTGCCCACTGGCCTCTGTCTATCTTAACCATCCCCATATCATAATTGGCTTCATCACCCTGTCTCCTCTTCACCAATCAGCTGGTGTGTGGTATGCGGTCTGGCGCAATATGGCTGCCATCGCATCATCCAGGTGGATGCTGCACACTGGTGGTGGATGAGGAGATTTCCCCCAGTGTGTAAAGTGCTTTGAGTGTCTAGAAAAGCGCTTTATAAATGCTATAAGCGCTTTATTATTATTATTAGTAAAATGAAAAGTTTGGATTTGACCATATTTGAAATGGTCATGAATGTTAATGAGCTTTTGTAGATATTATAATGATGCCAGATTTCACAGACGTGGAGGTTAAATTCTGAAATACACACGTGCAAAATAAATATACTTCAGATGTTCAAAATGACTTTAACAAATTGAGAAGGTTCCTTGTTAAATGACTACTTTTTTCAAATGAATTAATGAAGAGGTCTAGATGAGTGAATAAAATCAAGTAAAAGTTTGCTCCTGAGTTTTGTCGTGGATAAAATATATACATAATCATAATCATGTTTGACAAAAAGGAATTTTGAGTTTTATTTTGTGGGTTTATCTTACATGAAAACACAGGCAGAAATTAATAACAACAAGATCAGTTGTTGTTGAGGTTTTTTGACATCCTTTAAAGGGGAAATGAAGCACTCAGTCAAGTTTACCTTATTTTGTACATTTTATTCCACTTTAATGAAAATATATTAAACAAACTCGATTAATGTAACCATTTAGCAGAAAACGGCGTGTTTTACTGTAGATTTTAGACCTAGGGCGTCGCCATCTTGGAAGATCGCTGTGTATGACGTCACGGGGTTGGTTCGCTCTGATCTGCTGAACGGACACAATGGAAGTAAAGGAGTGAACGCGGAGACTGGACAGCCTAATTTAACCCAATGCGTGAAGTTGTGGGCGTGGAGCTGCTGCAAATACAAGCATCAGATGTGTGTCTAATATAAAAGTATATAAATGTATTCTATTTTTCTCCTTTAATTACCGATCATTTGATGCGCTTTGCTCCACTCTCTGTATTAATCTACCTGACTGCCTGTCTGGGTTTCAAACATGACTAAACACGGAGACTGGACAGCCTAATTTAATCCAATGTATGAAGTTGTGGATGTGCATCACAGAGCTGGTGCAAACACAACAAATACAAGCATTTAAGTGTCTTAAGTTGTGTATTTTTCTTTTGCTAATACCTTTAGTATTAGCAAAAGTGCCCGTGTGACACCTCCAGTGTCCGTGTTTAGTCCGTTACAATCATGTTTGAAACCCAGACAGGCAGTCAGGTAGATTAATACAGAGAGTGGAGCAAAGCGCATCAAATGATCGGTAATTAAAGGAGAAAAAAAGAAAAATAGAATACATTTATATACTTTTATATTAGACACACATCTGATGCTTGTATTTGCAGCAGCTCCACGCCCACAACTTCACGCGTTGGGTTAAATTAGGCTTTCCAGTCTCAGAGTTCACTCCTTTACTTCCATTGTGTCCGTTCAGCAGATCAGAGCGAACCAACTCCGTGACGTCAGACACAGCGATCTTCCAAGATGGCGGCGCCCTAGATCTAAAATCTACAGTAAAACACGCCGTTTTCTGCTAAATGGTTACATTAATTGAGTTTGTTTAATATATTTTCATTAAAGTGGAATACAATGTACAAAATAAGGTAAACTTGACTGAGTGCTTCATTTCCTTTTTAACTCCTTCAAGAGCAGAGTGATATGACACGATGCATAAACACGCATTAAACAGTTATACTGTGTAGTTGTGTTTGTCGTCTCATTACAAACATTCATTCATTCATTCATTCATTCATTTTCCTTCGGTCTTAGTCCCTTTATTCATCAGGGGTCGACACAGCGGAATGAACCGCCAACTTATCCAGCATATGTTTTACACAGCAGATGACCTTCCAGCTGCAACCCAGTATTACATTTATTCATACACATACACTATGTCCAGTTCACCTACACTGTATAGCGCATGTGTTTGGACTGTGGGGGAAACCAGAGCACCCGAGGGAAACCCACGCTAACATGGGGAGAACATGCAAACTCCACACAGAAATGCCAACTGACCCAGCCGGGACTCAATTCATCGACCTTCTTGCTGTGAGGCCACAGTGCTAACCACTGAGCCACCGTGCAGCCCATGCAGAATATAACCTTCATAAATACAGCCAGAATCACATTAATATGCAGGTAATAAGCCATTATTAACAGTGAGAATTGGTACTCATACTGTGAAATATGTTTCTAAATGAGCGATTATTGGATCATGCTTCACAAGGAAATGCTATTTCAGTTTTTTCACTTTTAAATATGAAGTGCTAACCACTGAGCCACCGTGTCGGCCTACTGCATTTATATAAAAGCTAAAAAAATATCAAATATAAGCTAATCTTTAAATCAGACTCTTGTGTTTGCAGTGATTCAGGTTTGATTTGAGTGCGGTCGCTGGTGTCGGAGCAGTTTTTCGTTTTTTTCTTCTGCCATCGAGGAGGCTTAAAATAGGCCGAGTGCGGTGCTTGACCTAATTGTTGTTGCGCAGCTGTCAGTTAAAGACAGACAAGAGGACAGAAGCAGTCAGGCTGAAAGACCAGACACCCAGAGCCAAATATAAAGAAAGACGGATGTTCAATAGAGCCCCGATGGCCACTGAATGAACTGTCACTCGCAAGTCAACAGTGAAAGAGTCGACTTTATCAGAGCTGCTCTCGCCGTCTGTTACACTGTCATCAATCAAAGAGGGGATACAGTTAAAGTCAGAATTATTCACCCTCCTGTGAATCTTTGTTTCTTTTTCAAATATTTCCCAAACAGATTCAGGAATTTTTCACAGTATTTCCTATAATATTTTTTTCTTCTGGAGAAAGTCTTATTTGTTTTATTTCGGCTAGAATAAAAGCAGTTTTTAATTTTTTTTAAAACCATTTTAATAATAAGGTCTAATAATATTCACCTTAAAATGGTTTTTAAAACATTAAAAACTGCTTTTATTCTAGCCGAAATAAAACAAATAAGACTTTCTCCAGAAGAAAAAATATTATAGGAAATACTGTGAAAAATTCCTGAATCTGTTAAACATCATTTGGAAAATATTTAGAAAAAAAGAAATTCACAACGGGGCGAATAATTTTGACTTCAACTGTACCCTACTGCGCTGTTTTCCCACCCCCCCGGTTTTCAGCTCGCTGTGTCTGATCTGGGTTGATCTGGAGAAATTGCAGCTGTTTTCTGTCACACTGGGTGTTCTGGTAACACATGGTGGTTTTTATCTGGAGTAAGAGGATTTTAATTCCAGCGCTTTCGACTAAACATCTCGCTCATATTCAATATTGGCTCAGCTGTTTCTCAGGACTGAAATAGAAATGTTGATTTATGAGAGTTTAGGATTTCGAATTTTATGCTGATGTGAAATTGGAAACGTGCGTTTGACTGCTGAATATTTCTGAAGAAAAGCTTCTCAATTACAGGAGTTTTAACTAGACCATTTTTAATTTATTTATTATTATTATTATTTATTTATTTATTGGTCAATTTATTTTATTTATTTGTTATTATTATTATTATTATTATTATTATTATTATTATTATTATTATTATTACTGTTATCATCATTATGTCGCCTCACAGCAAGAAGGTTGCTGGTTCGAGTCCCAGCCGGGTCATTTGGCATTTCTGTGTGGAGTTTGCATGTTCTCCCCATGTTGGCGTACTGGGTGCTCCAGTTTCCCCCACAGTCCAAACACATGCGCTATTGGGGAATTGATGAACTAAATTGTCCATAGAGAATGAGTGTGTATGGATGTTTCCTGGGTTGCAGCTGAAAGGGCATCTGCTGTGTAAAATATACTGTATGCTGGATAAGTTGGCGGTTCATTTCGCTGTGGCGACCCCTGATGAATAAAGGCACTAAACCTAAGAAAAAAATTATTTATTATTATTATTATTATTATTATTATTATTCATTCATTCATTCATTCATTTTCTTTTTGGCTTAGTCCCTTTAATAATCTGGGGTCGCCACAGCGGAATGAACCGCCAACTTATCCAGCATATGTTTTAGGCAGTGGATGCCCTTCCAGCTGCAACCCATCTCTGGGAAACATCCATACTCATTCACACACATACACTACGGACAACTTATCTTACCTAATTCACCTATACCACATGTCTTTGGACTTGTGGGGGAAACCGGAGCACCCGGAGGAAACCCACACGAACACAGGGAGAACATGCAAACTCCACACAGAAATGCCAACTGACTGAGTTGAGGCTCGAACCACCGACCTTCTTGCTGTGAGGCGACAGTACTTCCTACTGCGCCACCGCGTCATTATTATTATTATTATTATTATTATTATTATTATTATTATTATTATTATTATTATTATTATTATTATTATTATTGTTGTTGTTGTTGTTGTTGTTGTTATAGCTTAATCTTTAGCTTAAATCTTCTTTTATAAATTATAATATTTTGCTTTTGTCATTTTTTTAGCTTTGAGACTTTTTAATATTTCTAATAGTATTTTGTCATTTTATTACCTTTTATGTATTTCTTTTGTGTCTAGGTTTACTTTATATATCTTCTTTTCTATTTCTTTTTACTGTATTTATTTATTCTCCATGTGATATTTTGCAGGATTAAGAAAAATATTATTCAATTAATTTAGTTGGATTTAGAGCTACACTACAATTTTTTATAGATTTATTTAATTTATATTAATTCATATATTTTAATTTGGCAAAGTCATGTTAAATTATTAAAAATATATATTTATTATTATTATTATTATTATTATTATTATTATTATTATTATTATTATTATTATTATTTTAATCGATTATTATTATTATTATTTTATTATTATTATTATTATTATTACTTTAATAGATTATTATTATTATTATTATTATTATTATTATTATTATTATTATTATTATTTTAGTAAATTATTATTATTATTATTGTTATCGATTATTATTATTATTATTTTAATAGATTATTATTATTATTATTATTATTATTATTATTATTATTATTTTATTATTATTATTATTATTATTATTTTAATAGATTCATTTTATTATTATTATTATTATTATTATTATTTTAATCGATTATTATTATTATTATTATTATTATTATTATTGTTATAGCTTAATCTTTAGCTTAAATCTTCTTTTATAAATTATAATATTTTGCTTTTGTCATTTTTTTAGCTTTGAGACTTTTTAATGTTTCTAATATTATTTTGTCATTTTATTACCTTTTATATATTTCTTTTGTGTCTAGGTTTACTTTATATATCTTCTTTTCTCTTTTTTTTTTACTGTATTTATTTATTCTCCATGTGATATTTTGCAGGATTAAGAAAAATATTATTCAATTAATTTAGTTGGATTTAGAGCTACACCACAATTTTTTATATATTTATTTATTTATTTAATTTATATTAATTCATATATTTTTATTTAGCAAAGTCATTTTAAATTATTAAAAATACATATTAATTATTATTAATATAATTTTTTTATCGATTATTATTATTATTATTATTATTATTATCGATTAATATTATTATTATTATTATTTTATTATTATTATTTTTATTTTAATATACTATTATTATTATTCATATTATTATTAATATTATTATTATTCAAATTATTATTATTATTATTATTATTATTATTATTATTATTATTATCGATTATTATTGTTATTATTAATATTATTATTATTATTTTATTATTATTATTATTATTTTAATATACTATTATTATTATTCATATTATTATTAATATTAATAATATTATTATTATTCAAATTATTATTATTATTATTATTATTATTATTTTAATAGATTATTATTATTATTATATTATTATTATTATTATTATTATTATTATCGATTATTATTGTTATTATTAATATTATTATTATTATTTTATTATTATTATTATTATTTTAATATACTATTATTATTATTCATATTATTATTAATATTATTAATATTATTATTATTCAAATTATTATTATTATTATTATTATTATTATTATTATTATTTTAATAGATTATTATTATTATTATTATTATTATTATTATTATTATTATTGAATAATAATTTGGCAACAATGCCTGCATTTAAATCACTTTACATTATTGAGCTTCAGCCTATCAGTCTTGCAATTCAACATAAACCATATATTATATCATTATATCAGATTTTATTACAGGTAAAATAATTAAATCCAGTGAGACAGGATTATTTCTCATCAAAGTACACAAATGCACAAAACATTTAAGACTGTGAAAATTCTAACTTAGATCGTAGAGAACTGTATTAACTGTTTGTAACCAGTGTGAAGTGTCAGTTTTTGGTTTTACAATAGTATCTGCAGTGATAATGATTGGCATCAGATCTCAGAGCTGACACAGTTAACCGGATGTTTCCCAGGGGTCTTAAAGGGGCAGGTTTAACAGCTTTTCCTTTAATCCTGTCTTAATCCTGCCTGTAGCCTTAATAAATCTCCTCAGACATAAATCTTTTTATAGACTTACAGGACAACTTAGTTATGCTTTACTCTACTGTACACACAGCTGTTACTGCAGGACAACTAGATTCAAAATATGTCCAAGCGTGTGCATATCTGATACCTGAATGAAGGATTGATATTATGGCATGACAGGCACATTTTTGATATTTAATATTAATATAGTACCTCTTTAAAGGGGACCTATTATGCTAAATCACTTTTATAAAGAGTTTAAACACATTTGTCTGCTAGCAGTGTGTTAATATAGCCAGTCTGTAATGGTAAAAAATGTATTACTTCTATTTTTTATATTCAGACTTGATTAAAACAGTCTGCAGAAACACTTTGATTGACATTCTCCCTCTGTACGTGTCATCAAAGGGGGAAAGCCCCACCCACTAGTGACCATCTCTCCCTCGTTAACATAAACAGCCCTGAGTGAGAAGCAGCCGTCCGCATTTAGAGTTTTGAATCTGCCATTATGCTGACACATAGGCATTTATAGCTCCGCCCTCTTTTTAAAAGAGCACAATCTCATTTGAATTTAAAGTGACAGTCACAAAAATGCAACAATTAGGATCAAAGCCTAAAAGGGTCAGTTTCAGAGAGTTATAAAACCTTATTTGTATTGTATTTTGAGCTGAAACCACATACACAAACTAGGGACATCAGATATTTATTTTACATCTTGTAAAACAGGGCATATAGGTCCCCTTTAAAAGATAGTAGTACCTGCTCATTATATAGTAGCTATTAAATAGATATTAGTACTTATTATTTAGCTACTAGTGCTTGTTTAATAATGTCTACTATTCTATTGTTAGTAACAAATGTAACCTTTTTGCAAATGTTGGTGGTTTAGTGGTTAGCACTGTGGCCTCACAGCAAGAAGGTTGCTGGTTTGAGTCCCAGCTGGGAAAGGAGGCATTTCTATGTGGAGTTTTCATGTTCTCCCCGTGTTGGCATGGGTTTCCTCCGGGTATTCCGGTTTCCCCCACAGTCCAAACACTTGCATTATAGGGGAATTGGATGGAGTAAATTGGCCGTAGTGTAAATAAGTGTGTGTGAATGAGTGTGTACGGATGTTTCCCAGTACTGGGTTACAGCTGGAAGGGCATCCACTGTGTAAAACATGTGCTGGATAAGTTGGCGGTTCATTTCGCTGTGGCGACTCCTGATAAATAAAGGGACTAAGCTGAAGGAAAATTAACAAATGAACTTCTATGTTATGACTACAAGAATGTTTATGTATCGTGCAACTTAAGAGTCTCTCTACGTCGGTGAGAAGTAATTCTAATCTAATGAAGCACCTCACATCATCACATGCCGCCGCAACATTAGTGGCTACGCAGGTGATACCGTGAGCTCTGCTACCAAAGAAGAAGACGAAGCCACGATGTCAAAGAAAATAAACTGAATTTTTCTCCAGGGCAAACACGTATTACTTATTAGACAGAATTAAACAAAATAATATCTAGATATATAATTGAGGAAATGCTGCTTTGGTCTCTCACATTGTCCTACAGCAACATTAAAACAGTGTAGGTTACAATGTTTTATATTGATTTTGTAGTCATTTGACAAATTAGATTTTTTTTAAAGTAACACAGTAGTTACTCTCATGTCATTTTCATCCGCTTATCCGGAGTCGGGTCATGGGGGCAGCTGTCTTAGGAGAGAACCCCAAACTTCCCACTCCCCAGACACTTCCTCCAGCTCCTCTGGGGGGATCCCGAGGCGTTCCCAGGCCAGCCGAGAGACATAGTCCCCCCAGCATGTCCTGGGTCTTCCCTGAGGCCTCCTCCCGGTGGGACATGCCTGGAACACCTCCCTAGGTAGGCGTCCTGGAGGCATCTGAAACAGATGCCTGAGCTACCTCAGCTGACTTCTCTCGATGTGGAGGAGCAGCGGCTCTACTCTGAGCTCCTCCCGGGTGACAGAGCTGCTCTCCCTGTCTATAAGGGTGCGCCCTGCCACCCTGTGAAGGAAACTCATTTCAGCCGCTTGTATCCGAGATCTTGTCCTTTCGGTCATGTCCCAAAGCTCATGACCATAGGTGAGAGTAGGAACGTAGATTGACCTGTAAATCGAGAGCTTTGCCTTTCGGCTCAGCTGCTTTTTCACCACAACGGACTGATACATCAACCGCATGACTGCTGCCGCTGCAGCAATCCGCCTGTCAATCTCACGTTCCATCCTTCCCTCACTCGTGAACAAAACCCCAAGATACCTGAACTCCTCCACCTGGGGTAAGGACTTTCCTAACAATAGTTACTTTTTCTGGTAATTAATTACTTTAATAATTAAGAGAGTTGGGGAGTCGCGGAAGAAAGTGAAAGTGAACAGCGGACGAGGGAGGGGGATCGGTAAAATGAGGTGCCGGATCAGATTTCAGAGGTTCCGGATCCGGCATGTTCCAGCACAAAGTAAGCCCTGGTTTCTAGTATGATTAGCATGTTAGTATGTCTGTTATATGTTTCTATTATAGATTAGTATGTACCTAGTATGGATTGATATGTTGTTAGTATGTTTCTAGTGTGAATCAGCATGCTCTTAGTATGTTTCTAGTAAGGATCAGTATATTGCTAGTGTGAATTGGTATGTTGTTAGTATGTCCAATGTAAAGTCAATGGCAGTTTTTTACAATAAAAGTCTATAGGACAGTTGCTAAGGTGCCGTAAGTGGTTGCTAGGGTGTGGCTAGTAAGTTGAAAGGTCATCAGTGATTGGCAGATTGGTAGTCTGAGTTAAATGAGCTCAACATTAAGTCTGTATGACAGTCTGGTGGAAAGTTATGAGGTCATAAAGTTTAGTCCAATGTTAAGTCAAAGGGACTTTTCCGAATTTTCCAGGACAGTTTTCGGAAAACCGTCAGTCGGATCAGTTGGAAAAGATAGAGTTCAGTATAGGTTGGAGGTTTGGAGTTAGTTTGGTGGTTGTAGGATGAACGGTCGAGGACAGGGGTGTCCAAACACGGTCCTGGGGGGCCGATGTCCTGCTGAGTTTAGCTTTAGCTTGCCTCAACACACCTGCCAGGAAGATTTTAGTGCATCTAGTAAGAGCCTGATAGGCTAGTTCAGGTGTGTTTGATTAGGGTTGGAGCTAAACTCTCCAGGTCATCTGCCCTTCAGGACCGAGTTTGGACACCCCTGGTCTAGGAGAAGATGCATATAGAAATTAGTCTCAGAAGAAGACAACTGAAGAATAATATGTTTATGTAGTATTACAGTATGTTGGCTTTCTCAAGCCACCATAACTACAACACTAATTACTCTTTTAAAGGAACGTGCTCAACACTGAATACTAGTACTTTTTAAAACACGTACATTATTAGTTCATTATTGGTAAATGGAGGCTAAATTTGAACAATCCTTCACATGCTTGCTTTTCTTCACAGCGATTATCATGTAGTGTCCTCATACCTAACTCTCTGGGCTCTTTACATTTTATGGCTGGGTCTTTTGTAAGTGTCTTTTTATGTCTGTTCAGTCATTGGTGTCGCTCTCTGTCTGTTTATCATTTTAATGGCTTCTTCTACAAAGCCTCCCAGAGGTTCATTTATTGCTTTCAGGTTGCTCTTTCACAGTTCATTAGCTGTTTCTCCTAAAATTACTTTAGAGAAATAAAAATAGACCCGAATGAGTCAGTAGTTAGAGCGTAGGGTTATAAAAATGAATGTATAGAGCAGCTCGGATGGTTCAGTATTGGGAGGATTTATGAGTTCATGTAATAAACTTATTGTTCATTGTTTGTTCATATACATTAAATGACATTTACTAATAGAGCTTTATTGTATAATGTTACCGTATGGGTGTTTCCCAAAACTGGATTGCAGCTGGAAGGGCATCCGCTGTGTAAAACATATCATGGATAGGTTGGCGGTTCATTCCACTGTGGCGACCCCTGATGAATAAAGGGACTAAGCCAAAGGAAAATGAATGAATGAATGTTTAATGTTACCATCATTTCGCCTCACAGCAAGAAGGTTGCTGTTACGAGCCCCGGCTGGGTCAGTTGGCATTTCTGTGTGGAGCATGTTCTCCCCGTGTTGGCGTGAGTTTCCTCCAGGTGCTCTGGTTTCCCCCACAGTCCAAAGACATGTGGTATAGGTGAATTGGGTAAGTTAAATTGTCTGTAGCTGTAAGCTAAAGTGTGTGAATGGGTGTGTGTGGATGTTTCCCAGTGTTGGGTTGCAGCTGGAAGGGCATCCGCTGCGTAAAACATGCTGGATAAGTTGGCGGTTCATTCCACTGTGGTGACCTCAGATTAATAAAGGGAATAAACTGAAAAGAAAATGAATGAATATTACCATTATTGCAGTATTACCAATGCTATCTCACGGCAATTCGTAACTTTTTCATTAGTGGCTAATTCGTATGAATTCGTACGATCTACTTCGTACAAATTAGTACGATTTGCCCATCACCCAATGACGGTTGGGGTTAGGGGTGGGGTTAGGTGCCACGCCCTCCTTTTTTAAAATCGTACATTTTCGTACGACTGAACTCGTACGAATTCGTACGAATTAGCCACTAAACTGACAAAACGTAAAATACTTACGTTTCCTCGTGAGATCAGGCTGGTATTACTTGTGTTTTGGGGGTAAAGTGCTAATACGCTTGCCAAAGAAACTTGAGTTTAGTTTATATGTCGAGATAAAGCTTTACTGAAACACGAACGTTCCAACAAATTCTGTCATTTTAATGAAAAATAGACATCTGCCAGCATTTATTATTGTTTTACGCTATTGTCTGTCATGTTTGGAAAGTCTTTAATTCATGTGAATCTGAATATCTTTCACCATGTTGCACTTTAGCTATGATCTCACACTGGATAAACACCCTCTGGCTCAGCCTGTTACATCATCCACGCCCAAACTCTTGCTATTGGTCAAACTGGGAAGTGATTGACACATCTGAGTTGACTGCTCCCAATGTTCTAATGCTTCCTGGAAGCTCAATGTCAAGATAAACCCCTTAAATGGCTTACTTTTAGTTGTCAGTGAACTAATAAACTGTGTTAAAGGTGCTGTATGTATGTTTTTGACTCTAATAAAGCATAAAAATACCCTAACATGTTTGCAGATATTTTAGAAACATGCTAAGTGAACATTCTTGTTTATCTGAAAAACAATGCTGAAGCCAGATATTCTGCTTTGAAAATGTGTTTTCTGTGCCGGAACGTCTGTCTTTGTTTTGGTAATTTTAACCTGCCCAATGCCAGTTTAGCCAATTTTATTTCAGCAGCTCGGGTTGCCTTGGTGGAAAACAGCGTATTTCAATCATTCATTCATTCAGAAAGGCTTTGAAAGCATGCGTCCGTGACAGAAATGCGACCTCCGGTGGACAGTAGCAGACTCCGAAATGAGACAGATTCAGCTCCACATGAGGTTATTAATTAGCAAACGATATAAATATTACGAGCGTAAACACTAAGTGAGCAGGTTACATTGTAACTGCGTGTCCTAACAACACGCTTCATGACGAGATACGCAGTGTTGAGCAATTTGGCTGTTTGCACCAGACGAAACACGACAGAAATTTAAATACAGCCATTCAGAAGCACAGAATAGTGCACTCACTCGAGAAATGGCAAGGTTTATAATCTAATTAATACATATTAACCCTCTTTAACATTATTAAATGTTATTAACATTATTAATAATGTAGATGCTGAATCACTGATATGTGATTAGTTCTAAAGTTTAATTTATTTTATTATTATTTGGAAATGAGGTAAACTATCTGCAACGCAATGGCAATAAATGTCATGTAAAATGACATTCAAGC
Source organism: Danio kyathit (assembly GCA_903798195.1). Taxonomy (NCBI): domain Eukaryota; kingdom Metazoa; phylum Chordata; class Actinopteri; order Cypriniformes; family Danionidae; genus Danio; species Danio kyathit. The sequence goes on along the minus strand of LR812524.1, from coordinate 3,512,959 downwards.
TCACATCGATAGCATTTAACACTGAATAAAGCACATGAGGTGTACCTAAGGTGATCATTGTCAGTTTTCTGTAGAGAAATAGAAGCCGTTTCTAATATATCAATTCGAGGTGTTGGTTAGGACAAAATCTCCTTTTAATATGGAGAATATTCCTTCTATCGAGTGTCGTTGCTTTTATTTTGAACACGGTTTAAATCACTCGCTCCTGTCCTCAATCTGGCAACCTGCTCTTGCGTTTGTTTTGATCTAGGAGTGCAATACCTAGTTCAACCACTGGGTGCCAAACTTACATACTGCACCTTTAAGATAATGTATTATGGCTTTGTTAAATTCAATCTTCATTGTGTTTCTGTTGTAGAGGCACAAACTGTGCTGTTTTAGGATGACAAATTGCAGTTTTAGAGTACAGCTTCTCTAATGCAGGCACACACACGGTGAGGATGATGACCCAGATCTCGTCCCTTCAATGACCCAGAGCTGAAGGGCCGTTTGAGGTCGTGTCTAAATCACCAGGCTGGTTAATTAGTGTCGTATCCTTGTGCTCTGAGCTGACGGCACACAGAGAGATCAGAGGATGCTGCGAAAACTGATGAATACGGCAGATGCATATATTAGGCTTCTTGGTGCACAACAAGTTTAATCCACACAGACTCACTGGAAATATGTGCTCCAGCCTACATTTTTGTGAAACCACGTACTTCAATATACATTTGACTGCAGTTTGTAGGCAAAGTGAACACTAGGGGGCAGTATGACAACAACAACTGTTGTTCCTTTTCACACTAATGATATTTCCAGGGACAAATTATCTATGAATAAAGGGTTATTTTGTGCAGTTCTTTGCACAACACCAAATAAACACCAGAAACCAACTTAACGCTGTCTATGATTTGGATTGAATATATTTGTGTCACATATCTATCTCCATATGGACAACTTTTTTTGGTGTGGTGAGTTTGGTTTTGGTTCACTTTGTACGGTGTTGTGGTTGTGTTGCAGAGCACTTTGGTTCAGAAAAGTGATAAAAGCCATGTAAAATCAAGGTAAAACTATGTGGTGGCAGTGCACCTTTCTCTTACGTGTGCTTTTGAAAACATTAATGGTTGGGTTTAGGGAAAGGTTTAGGTTAGTGTTGTGCTAGCTGATTTGCGTGACAAGCACTGCCTTTTCTTTGACCTGTACAAGAAGAACAAAACATACCCTAAATAACGTATTTCAGATTTGCAAAAATGTATACAGCGCCCTCTAGTGGATTTGTCATCTGAAAAATACAACAAAACGTACACTAAGTACTTTATTTCAGATTTGCAAAAATGTATACAGCGCCCTCTAGTAGATTTGTCATCTCAAATGTACAACAAAACGTACCCTAAGTAATGCATTTCAGATTCACAAAAATGTATACACCACCCTCTAGTGGATTTGTCATCTGAAATGTACAACAAAACATATCCCAAGTAATGTGTTTCAGATTTGCGCCCTCTAGTGGATTTGTAATCTGAAACTTACAACAAAACATATCCTAAATAATGTATTTCAAATTCGCAAAAATGTAAACGACACCCTCTAGTGGATTTGTCATCTGAAATGTTCAACAAAGCATACCCTAAGTACTTTATTTCAGATTTGCAAAAATGTATACAGCGCCCTCTAGTGGATTTGTCATCTCAAATGTACAACAAAACGTACCCTAAGTAATGCATTTCAGATTCACAAAACAATTATACAGCGCCCTCTAGTGGATTTGTCATCTGAAACGTACAACAAAGCATACCCTAAGTAATGTGTTTCAGATTTGCGCCCTCTAGTGGATTTGTCATCTGAAATGTACAACAAAACGTACCCTAAGTAATGCATTTCAGATTCACAAAATAATTATACAGCGCCCTCTAGTGGATTTGTCATCTGAAACGTACAACAAAACATACCCTAAGTAATGTGTTTCAGATTTGCGCCCTCTAGTGGATTTGTCATCTGAAATGTACAACAAAACGTACCCTAAGTAATGTGTTTCAGATTTGCGCCCTCTAGTGGATTTGTCATCTGAAATGTACAACAAAACGTACCCTAAGTAATGTATTTCAGATTCGCAAAAATGTATACAGCGCCCTCTAGTGGATTTGTCATCTGAAATGTACAACAAAACATACCCTAAGTAATGTGTTTCAGATTTGCGCCCTCTAGTGGATTTGTCATCTGAAATGTACAACAAAACGTACCCTAAGTAATGCATTTCAGATTCACAAAAATGTATGCACCGCCCTCAAGGGGATTTGTCATCTAAAAAATACAACAAAACATACCCTAAGTAATGTGTTTCAGATTTGCGCCCTCTAGTGGATTTGTCATCTGAAAAATACAACAAAACGTACCCTAAGTAATGTATTTCAGATTCACAGAAATGTATACAGCGCCCTCTAGTGGATTTGTCATCTGAAAAATACAACAAAACGTACCCTAAGTAATGTATTCAGATTCACAGAAATGTATACAGCGCCCTCTAGTGGATTTGTGATCTGAAAAATACAACAAAACGTACCCTAAGTAATGTATTTCAGATTCACAGAAATGTATACAGCGCCCTCTAGTGGATTTGTCATCTGAAAAATACAACAAAACGTACCCTAAGTAATGTGTTTCAGATTCACAGAAATGTATACAGCGCCCTCTAGTGGATTTGTGATCTGACAAATACAACAAAACGTATCCTAAGTAATATAATTCAGATTCACAAAAATTATACAGCGCCCTCTAGTGGATTTGTCATCTGAAATGTGTAACTAAACATATCCGGAGGAACGTATTTTATGTTTCATAAAATTGCAGGCATGTATTTCCAATGAGCCTCTGCGATTAGATACATATTTGTCATTAATGGTTCCATGAAGAGTCTTTGACATTCATGGATTATTTTTCTGTTGCACCAATTGTTTTTGTTGTTGTTTTTTTTAATAGAGAAAAACAGGTTTCGATTTTTCTAAAGGAAAATGCTTCTATTATAAGAGATATTTTCTCAAACAAACTGTTCTGCTCTTTTGTGCACATCTATCCATGCAGTATATTAAGTGAGCTTCCATTTTATTGCAATATGACTTTTCACCTTTCTTCACTTTTTTTTTGTACAGAAATGCCAATTAAAAGGTTTAAATCCAGAATAACTAAATGCCACTTGCTGAAAGAAACACACAGCGCTGTCTGTGAGGTCATTCTTTATAATTCTAATTCATTGAAGCTGTCGAAAATATCTGTACAAGCACAGTGTTATATAACATAAAACTCAAATATAAATGCCATGACGCATATTCTGTTGTATAGTGGTTGCTTTACAAATGTTAACATAATTTTTTTCTTTGAAACCAATTCAGCATCCATTAGGACCAGATGGAGATGAAAATAATCATGAAGTCACACTGGTAATAACAGGAGGTTTACAGGTCTTGATTGATGGATTTGTGGAGTCATGACCACTGTTTATTTACAGTTTGACTTCAGGTTGTTTGTGACGGTTGTTAAATGAGTGACTGTGCTGAGGGTTAATTGCACATTACAGCGCATGACTCATGAGATGAAAGCGTTCGTTCGCTGGGGAAAGTGTTTCTGAATGACACAGACCACAGCTGTTACACAGAGGAGTTTCTCCCTTTTCATCAAAACCCTTTTCACTTGGTTTTGTTTGGGTGCATTTTTTGGATTCATCTTTAATGCTTTTCTTTCTCAGTCACTCTATTTTGTCTTAATACTGTCATGTTGTGTGTGAGTCTGTGATATACACCATTCTCTCACAAGCAACACCCCTTTCTCAACCAAGCCCCTCCCGCCGTATTAACAAAATAAATCTCTCAGACCACAAACATTCAATTTCAGACCTATCCGGTTTCATCAGGTCACACCTCTTTTGAACAGAAATCCACCCCTTTTCAATCAGCCCTGTATACTGTCAGTATTATTCTCTCATTCTCTCACAAGCCACACCCCTTTCCCCACCAGGCCATTCCCTCCTTAAGTTTTTTTTCTCTTAGACCACACTGCTTTTACTTTCAGAACACACCCATTCAGTTTTTAGACACTATTTTTTTATTAGGCCACACCTCTTTTGATCATAGTCCCACCCCATTTTCAGTCATCTCTGTTTCTTTTTTTAACCTATGATTCTTATATTAATCTTCTCTTCATTAATACTATCATGTTGTGTGTGTAATTTTTCATTACACACACAATCATTCTCTCATAAGCCACACCCCTTTCTTTATCAGGCATCTATTAACAAAACATTTTTTTTCTCGCAGACCACACCCCATTTACTTTAAGATCACACCCATTCAATTTCGGACCCCATCTGGTTTAATCGGGCCACACCTCTTTTGATTATAACTCCTCCCCTTGCAATAAGCCCTACACTCTCTCAATGAGTACTCTCATAATGAGCAATATATATATTCTCTCAATGAGGATTATTCTCTCATTCTCTCACAAGCCACACCCCTTTCTTCACCAGGCACTTCCCACCTTATTAACCAAACATTTTTTCTCTTAGACCACACCCCTTTTACTTTCAGATATCAATTCAATTTCTCTTTTTGTCGAGCCACACCTCTTTTATTAATAACCCTACCCCTTTCTCAGTCAACCCTGCCTCCTTTTTAAGCATCCTATATTAGTCTTATCTCCATTAATATGACCATGTTATGTGTGCAATATATTATACTCTCACAAGCCACACC
>LR812524.1:3490849-3508138 GCA_903798195.1 Danio kyathit | reverse complement strand
TCTCTCTCTCGCTCTGAGTTGAGCTATTCAGTCTCCATGACTGTGGCTTCAGGCTCCTCTGTTCATTTCAAGGTCACTCCTGTGAGAGAGACAAACACACACATTTACATGTTGCTCTGCTGTACAATAGGGAATTACCAAACAGTCACTGTATATTCACTGAAATTGAAGGAATAGTTCACACAAAAATTTTAATTTCCTGTTGATTTACGTCTTCCAAGATGTAGGTGACTTTGTTTCTTTAATAGGACAAGATTTTAAGTTGAATCCACGGTCATATAATGGCATTGAATGGTGACCTTTTTTATATTAAAAATAAACACATACAAGCGAGCCCAAATCAATAGCCATGGCTCCTGAAAACACACTGAGCTCTTGTAAAGTGAAACGATCAATCCGTGTGTGAAATTGAACATTATTTACAATATTATTAGCTTCTTCTATTAACACTGACTATTTGTCACGATCACCAGCGATCTACAGCCAGAGATCGCTGGTAAACACACACACTGTCACATGGACTACAAATCTGCCAGGTTTTGGACTACAACTCCATACATACACTCCGCTCACACACACATGTTCCAGATCACCACTGATTACACCGCGACAGCTGTAGCCGCTCCAGGACTGATTACAAGCACCATAAGTACACCTCACAAACACACAAGTTGGCGGAGTCTTGTATCCTATAAAGTGAACATTACGACGCGTTTCTCCTTGCCTTGTTTTCCCGTGTTTAGACCTTTGTTTTGTTTTGTTTTGTTATTCCTTGTACGCCGCCTGCCTTGTGACCTTCTGCCTGTTATATCGACTACGACTCTGGATTGCCCTAATACATCTGTTTGTTCCTGTTTGACCACTGCTTGCCTGACTATCCTAATAAAGACCTGCATAAGGATCCTCACCCCGTTGAAGCGTCTACACTTATTACACTATTTAAATCATGAATTAGTTTATCAGAAGTATTGTGGACTTGTATTTTAGACTTTACTCACCTCTGTGTCGTGCCGGTCCTGTACTGATTTATTGGTTTCTTTTGTAACACATAACATTTATGTAAATGTCAGGGCTGCTACTTTTCATACAGCAAATATGGATTTTTACTGTACAGCTGTCAGGAATGGTCAGCCTTTATGTTAAGGTGCAGTTCTTGCTATTAAAATTTTTTTTAACTTTGACTTTTGCTTCAATAAACTCCTAATTTGGTGCTAGTTATTAAGGTCATTTAAGTATTTGGTGTTAGGGATAAGATCATGCAGAATATGAACTTTATAAATGTTCATAAACAGACAGAATCTTATTCATATGCAGGTAATAACCACTATTACAGTTTTTCTCAGTGGCTTTGGTGCATTTCTTACAACACTATTTACATTTGCACAACAGTTCATGCATTTCTCAAAACAATTAGTCATTTGTGCACATCATAGTAGCAGTTTCTCATTCCTTCCAGCAAATTGCAAATGCTTTTGGACATGCATCAATTGCTTTCATACAACTCTCTGCTGTTTGTAACACTATCATTTGCTTATGTCATGTCAAAATTAACTAAACTTGTGGATGCTGAATAGTCATTCCATATAAAACTAATAGTCCTCATTTCATTACTGGAGTCATTACATACAAAAAATGTTGAACTAGTTGTCAAAATCTGTCGCGACACCTCTCCCTCCTCTGGTAACATGCCGGATTCGTTACCCCGATCTGTTCCGGGACCTCAAAATTTACAAATTAGGCACTGGAAGTCATACTGTAAGATTCATTTCGTGAGCAACCGATTAATATTTAATATGAAATTCACTTATAATGTTCTTTTCAGAAGTGTTGCCTTAAACCAAAATGACCCAAAAATCATTCAAAAATCCTCATTTACTCATCATTAACTTGTTCATAATTTCGGTTTCTTCTTCAGAAACACACAAAGATTTAAAACCACATAAAGATAAAAGAGTAAATAATCAATTTTGAGGTAAATATCATTTTTAGGTGAACTATCCCTTTAAAGAGACCTATTATGGCCCTTTTTACAAGATCTAAAAGAAGTCTCTGATGTCCTTAGAGTGTGTGTAGTAAAGTTTCAGCTCAAAATACGACACAGATAATGTTTTATAACTCTCTGAAACTGCCCCTTTTAGGCTGTGATCCTAATTGTGCTTTATTGGTGACTGTCGCTTTAAATTCAAATGAGCTCTTTCAAAAGAGGGCGGAGCTACAGATGCATGCATGTCAGCATAGTGCAGATTCAAAAACAAGATTAACATCCTATGCTAATGAGAGAAAGATGGTCACTAGTGGGCGGGGCTTTCCCTCTCTGATGACACGTACAAAGGGAGAACGTCAATCAAAGAGTTTCTGCAGACTGTTTGTATAAAGTGTGATTATAAAGAATAAAATTAATCAATTTTTACCATTAGTAGCTGGTTATATTCACAGACTGTTGTCACACAACTGTGTTTAAACCCTTTATAAAATTTATTTATGCATAATAGGTCCCCTTTAGGAAGCATTATGTGCTCTCAGCAACACTGGTTCACATAACACGACCAAATATATATACAAAAAACAAAAGCTGAATAAGATTTGATGGCTACAGACAGGAGGATTTCCAAAGCTCTGAGGATGTAACGTATGAGTCACATGAACTTCTTTATGCTGCTTTTTGTCCTTTTGGAGTTTGTCAGTTCAGATCAGCATCCGCACTCACTGTATCAGAAACTCCTTCTGGATCATCTCGAGTGATTCAGCGGAAAAATACAGCTACAGCTACAACGGCCTAACACATTCAGAATTCACATAATTCGGTCAATTATAGTTTAATGTATGGCTAAAAACAAAACAGTAAGGTTGTGTTAAAGGGATAGTTCACACAAAATGAGAATTTCCCTGTTAGTTAGTTAAATAAATAAATAAAATTACATTTATTTATTTGTTTGGTCACACTTTATTCTAATGACGCGGAAGAAGCGTCAAGCGCGAATGATTTACATGTTAAGTCAATGCAAAGGCACGAATAGATATCCTGCAGCGCGAATGTCGCGATACGCGGGAATGAAGCGAATGGCACGATACGAGTGAATGGTGCAGCGCGAATTGAGCATTTTGTGCATTTGACGCGCTTAACGTGTGAATCGTTCAATTTCGAAAATCTAAACTTTAGCAGACATTCGCACCGCATTAACCAATCAGGAGCTTGCTCTTGTGGGGGCGTGATTATGACGTAGCGCCTGTTGTTGGTGTCCCGAGGGAAAATCCTCCTGCCGACACCGACAACAGTTCATCAAACTGGGCTTGGCTCAGTCAGAAGCACCGCTGAAAGCTTCCATCATCCAGGTTAAGTTTCTGGAGGAGTTTATGAGCTCACAGAGCTGGGTGCACCTCTGAAGGGATCTAGTGGACTCAGACACCGCTCCAAACGAATCAACGCTGTTCAGCCTTCATAAAGCACATAAACACAGTTATTTTCTCAATAAAAATCATGTTAGTCATTTAACAACGAAGCTAAAGTCACCGGGCACACAGAAGCTCTGCCCATCACGCGAATCCGCGTCTGTTGTGAAGTGAATTTGACGCTCGAATGAAGCGGATTTTGACGTGCGAATGAAGCGAGGAAACTCAAATGTTCACGCGTCTATTTACGCTCGAATAGCGCGATTTATCCACTAATATATATTCTCACTAATAATAAACCATTAACTATCACTTTTGCCTTAATAAACTCCTAATTTGCTGCTTATTATGATGTGGAGAAAAGTATTTCACAAATTCAGAATTCACATATTTGGGTCACATATTAGGTTATCATTTTTATGAATGAATAAAAACAAAACAGTAAGATTGTGTTAAAGGGATAGTTCACTCAAAATGATAATTTGCTTCATAAATAAATAAATAAATAAGTAAATAAATAAATAAATAAATAAATAAATAAATAAACAAACAAACGAACGAACGAACGAACGAACGAACGAACGAACGAACGAACGAACGAACTAATTAACTAATTAACTAATTAACTAATTAATTAATAAATAAATAAATAAATAAATAAATAAATAAATAAATAAATGAATTAATGAATGAATTAATTAATTAATTAATTAATTAATAAATAAATAAATAAATGTTTGGTCACAATTTATTCTAAGGCATTATTCTCACTATAATGAACCATTAACTGTCATTTTTGTCTTAATAAACTCCTAATTTGCTGCTTATTAACACTCATTATGGTAGTAGGAAGGTTTTCTGTAATATGTGTAAAATAAGATCATGCAGAAAATGTGCTTTATAAATACTAATAAACATGGAATATCTAAATAATAGGCGTGTGATAAGGTAATTTATAGTAATTATTAATACATTAAGGTAATTAATAATTAGAATTGGTACCTTAACTAAAGTGTTACCAAGATTTTTAGCTGAAACTGTGGACCTAATACAAGTTACTGGTTATCAATATTCATTCATTCATTCATTTTCCTTCAGCTTAGTCCCTTTATTCATCAGGGGGTCACCACAGCGGAATGAACCGCCAACTATTCCAGCATATGCTTTACACAGTCGGGACTTGAATCAGCGACCTTCTTCTATTCAAAAATAAAATGAATAATATAATTAGAATAATATATATAGGGCAACGCAGTGGCGCAGTAGGTAGTGCTGTTGCCTCACAGCAAGAACGTCGCTGGGTCGCAGGTTTGAACCTCGGCTGGGCTGGGTCAGTTGGCGTTTCTGTGTGGAGTTTGCATGTTCTCCCTGCGTTCGCGTGGGTTTCCTCCGGGTGCTCCGGTTTCCCCCACAGTCCAAAGACATGCAGTACAGGTGAATTGGGTAAGCTAAATTGTCCATAGTGTATGAGTGTGAATGTGTGTGTGGAAGTTCCCAGAGATGGGTTGCGGCTGGAAGGGCATCCGCTGCGTAAAATCGTGCTGGATAAGTTGCCGGTTCATTCTGCTGTGGCGACCTCGCAAGGGACAAAGCCGAATGAATGAATGAATAATATATATATAATTGTATGCAATGACAGTGCATATACAGTGTTTTAGGTCTGTAACTGGCCACTATTTCTTTTAAATTCTTCATCATTTCAGTCCTTTTGCCTCATCTTTGTCCTGTGGTGTGAAAAATGACTTTTTAAATGTGCAAAGATGTCTCTCATTAATATGGGCTCATAAAAGCTGCGTGCAGAATAATCATGAAAGAATTAAAGCAACGCTCCTGTAGATGTACTGCAACACGTCACACCGCAGGACACGTCCACTCCCACGCGGATTTCACTTCAACTACACACACTCACATTACACTTCTCAAATAATAGGTAGCATTCAAGACAATAAAGCAGTGTCATATTTAATCATAAAATATGTAGAATCAGTATGGCAGCATGAGTAGATCAACCGAGGATGAAGAGTGTGTGCACGTTTTGAAACGTGTGTGTGTATGTGTGTGAGAAGGGGCACCGCTGGCCGCCACAGGCCCTATGACAACATTCTGACGGATGAAAGTGAAGGGGGATGGGGGGAAGCTGTATGGGTCGGGGGTGTTGGGTTGGATTGGGGGGCCCCCAAATAGTAACACTGGGGGCCCTAAAATGGCATGGGCCCTTCGAAACATCCTAACTGTACCCCCCTAGCGGCGTTCCTGTGTGTGAGTGAGTGTATATGTGTGTGCAAGAGAGAGAGAGAGAGAGAGAGAGAGTACATGTGTATTTATATGTGTGTGTGTGTGTGTGTGTGTGTGTGTGTATACCGTATTGATGTGTATGCATATGTATTTCTGTGTGTACTGTATGTGTGTGTGTATAAGAGAGAGATAATGCGAGTCAATGTGTACATACAGTATGTATTTGTGTGTGTGTGTGTGTGTGTGTGTGTGTGTGTGTGTGTGTGTGTGTGTGTGTGTGTGTGTGTGTGTGTGTGTGTGTGTGTGTGTGTGTGTGTGTGTGTGTGTGTGTGTGTGTGTGTGTGCGTCTGTGTGTGTGTGCATGTGTGTGGTCGTGTATGTCTATAAATGCATGCATGCGCAGATGTGTGTGTGTGTGTGTGTGTGTGTGTGTGTGTATGTGTGTGCGTCTGTGTGTGTGTGCATGTGTGTGCATGTGTGTGTGTGTGTGTGTGTGTGTGCACGTGTGTGTGTGTGTGTGTGTGTGCACGTGTGTGCTCATGCATGTGTGTGTGTGTGTGTGTGTGTGTGTGTGTGTGTGTGTGTGTGTGTGTGTGTGTGCATGTGTATGAGTCTGTGTGTTTGTGTGTCTGTGTATGATAGTGTATGTGCATTCATGTGTGTGTGCATGTGTGTGTGTGTGTGTGTGTGTGTGTGTGTGTGTGTGTGTGTGTGTGCTTGAGTATGAGTGTATGTGTGTGTGCGCATGCATGTGCGCGCGTGTGTATGCATAGTGTGTGTGTGTGCATGCGTATGAGTGTGCGTGTGTGTGTATGTGTGTCTTTGTGTATGATAGAGTGTAAAGTATGTGTGTGCATGTTTATAAGCGTGTGTGAGAGTGTGCGTGTGCTTGTACGTGCAAACAAGCGTGCATTTGTGTATGTGTGTGTTTGTATGAGTGCATGTGTGTGTGCATGTGTATGAGTGTGTGTGTGTGTGTGTGTGTGTGCATGTGTATGAGTGTGTGTGTGCATCCAGGTGTGTGTGTGTGTGTGTGTGTGCTTGAGTATGAGTGTATGTGTGCGTGTGCATGCATAGTGTGTGTGTGTGTGCATGCGTATGAGTGTGTGTGTGTGTGTGTGTCTTTGTGTATGATAGAGTGTAAAGTATGTGTGTGCATGTTTATGAGCGTGTGTGAGAGTGTGCGTGTGCTTGTACGTGCAAACAAGCGTGCGTTTGTGTATGTGTGTATTTGTATGAGTGCATGTTTGTGTGCATGTGTATGAGTGTGTGTGTTTGTGTGCATGTCTATGCGTGTTTGTGTGTGTCTGTGGCATGTGTATGAGTGTGTGTGTGTGTGCATGTGTGTGTGTGTGTGTGTGTGTGTGTGTGTGTGTGTGTGTGTGTGTGTGTGTGTGTGTGTGTGTGATGGTCAGTGTTGGTGTGAATGTTCTGCCGTGTAAAAGCGGTCAGTGAGGGATGTGTGTTGCTCTTTGTGGTGTCTCAGCTCTACTTTTTGCTCCACTTTCTGCTCTAGTTTGATGATCTCATTCAGCTCTGGTTTGTCCTGTTTGAGCTTCTTTTAGCCGGCTGATGTGTCCTCAGGTACACGTCCAACATCACAGGAGCGTTCCTTTATTATTACCCCTAAACACAAACTGCGTAGTTCACTCAGATCATGCTTACTGAAGCTCTGATAATCACTATGGAGGATTAGTCCTGACACACTTGACTAATGACAGCTTTATAACTCACAATTCAGACTTTTTCTCAGGTTTGTACGTCCATATCCTTCAGTTTACATAATCACAATTCACATATTTGATCAGTGAGTTTACATACAGCAGTACTGACTTTTAATGTTCTGAGTTTAAAAAATAATAATAATAATTATATAGGGGCAACACGGTGGCTCAGTGGTTAGCATTGTAGCCTCACAGCAAGAAGGTCACTGGTTTGAGTCGCGGCTGAGTCAGTTGGCATTTCTGTGTGGAGTTTGCATGTTCTCCCCATGTTCGTGTGGGTTTTCTCCGAGTGCTCCGGTTTCCCCCACAGCCCAAACACATGCTCTATAGGGGAATTGATGAACTAAATTGACTGTAGTGTATGAGTGTGTATGAATGAGTGTGTATGGGTTTTTCCTAGTACTGTGTTGCAGCTGGAAGGGCATCCACTGTGGCGACCCCTGATGAATAAACGCACTAAGCCGAAAAGAAAATGAATAATGAATAAATAAATAAATATATAGATTTGAAAGCAGAAGTTTCCATACACAGTATAAAAAGGCACATAACCATTTTAAAAAGTCAGATGTTAATGTGACTAAACTTTTTCTCTTTTAGGTAAGTTAGGATGATCACATTTGTTTCTCTTATGCTTAATAGCAGAATAATGAGAGAGATAATTTTGAGACTTTTCTTGAAAGTCAAGTTTACATACAATAAGATTATTCTGCCTCTGAAAAAGCTCAGATGATGGTGTCAAGGTTTTGGAAGTTTCTGATTGGTTAATTGACAACATTTGAGTTAATTGGAGGCACAACTGTAGAATAGTATTGAAGGAAAACCTCAAACACACTGCTTCCTTGTGTGACAACATGGACAAATCAACAAGCCAGAATCAACAAAAAAAGCCAGATTACAATTTGCTAAATTACACAGTGAAAAAGAATAATGTTTGGAGACATGTCCTGTGGTCTGATGGAGCTAAGATTGAACTGTTTGGCCATAATGACCAGTGTTATATTTGGAGGACAAAGGGGAAAGCTTGCAAGTCTAGGAACACCATCCCAACTGTGAAGTATGGAGGCATCATGTTGTGGGGCTGTTTTGCTGCAGGAGGGACTGGTCCACTTCACAGCATAGATGGCATCATGAAGAAAGAACATTATGTAGAAATACTGAAGCAACATCTCAAGACATCAGCCAGGAAATTAAAACTTGGCCACAAATGGGTCTTCCAAACAGACTATGACCCTAAGCCAACTGCCAAATTAGTTACAATGTGCTTTAAGGACAACAGAGTGAATGTTTTGGAGTGGCCATCACAAAGCCCTGAGCTCAATCCTATAGAAAATTTGTGGACGGAGTTGAAAAAGCTCGTGCGAGCAAGACAGCCTACAAATCTGACTCAGTTACACCAGATCTGTCAGGTGGAATGGGCCAAAACTCCTGCAAACTATTGTGAGAAGCTTGTGGAAGGAGACCCAAAACATTTGACCAAAGTTATACAGTTTAAAAGCAAAGCTAAAAAATACCAAGGAAATGTGTGTAAACTTTTGACTGTCTAGAAATTAATACAAAATTCTCTCATTATTCTGGCATTTAGCAAATGTATTTAGGTAATCCTAACGGACCTAAAATAGTAAACGTTTAGTATGATTTACCATCAGACATTTTTAATAAAATGGTTATGTTCCTTTTTTAGAGTGTATGTAAATTTCTGGTTTCAACTGTATATAGTATTAGTAATAATATTTTAATATAAAGTGCTCAGCATAAATGAGTGTTTATTTTTTAATTCACCCCATTTTCACCCCAAAACGCTGCTGTTTTTATTTTGCTTTTTTTCAATATTCAGATTTAAAAACAAGCACAGTGGGGAAAAGGTCGTTCTTTCTTCAAAGCAGTTCCAGTTTAACATTTCTGACTTGATGTTTCTAGAAATTCTGATGGAATTAATTATGATGGTTATAATTAATATGTGGTAGAACAAAGAAAATGAAGGCTGTTTTCTGTTCAGTCTCTTTGTTTGCCACAATAATGTTATTTCTAAATTTACAGATTACTCTCTTTCCAAATTCTCATACTGTATGCAACTGATTGTGATTTTTTTTGCTTTATTCAAAATTAGACACATCATTTAATTACTTATGCTCAATTTTATTTCATTTATTTACATTTTTTATTTAATTTTATTTATTTTTAAATGTAATTATTTAATTTTTAATTTATTATTATCATTTTTTTTTTACTTTGAAAAAGGAAGATTTTTATTCCTTTCTCAGTGATTATAGGTCATATATTTTGGTGCATTTGAACAAAACAGATTTATTAAACATATATCTATTAAAATAATAGCTTAGTCACGGAACATCTTTAGAAATAGAAAGATAATACAATTAAGTAAAGTTTATTTATAAACTAATTTCGAGATCACGTGCTTATGATTGACCACGGCTGGACCCGCATTAGCTAATGCATGAGTTTCTTACCTCAGCTGTCTTTGTCCTGAAGAATGCCTCCTTCCTCCCCTACTCCTCCACCCTTTTTCTTGATAGGGTGGCACGGTGGCCCAGTGGTTAGCACTGTTGCCTCACAGCAAGAACGTCACTGATTCAAGTCCTTAACAGGCCAGTCGACGTTTCTGTGCGGCGCTTACACATTCTCCCCGTCCTTGCGTGGGTTTCCCCTGGGTTCTCCAGTTTCCTCCCACTATCCAAAGACATGTGAGATAGGTGAATTGACCAAACCAAACTGGCACCACAGATGAGCGCTTAATCAACAGCATATCTCTAGCAATATGTACAGTAGCAAGCCATAAATAAGCAGGGGAGTTCTCGAGACCTACCTGAGCTCAAACTCCCCTCTCGCCCTGCAAACGGGAGGGAGACCCAGGCTCGAGGATCTCATAAGCTCAGCGCTGTCTCCCAGGACAGCATGCCAAACACGCTAATCAATCATCAGCTTAGTGTGAACTCTTGGAATTCATAGGAAATATTGAAAAAAAAAATTACAAACTACAAAATTGCAACAAAATGTTATACAGTTTTTTGTTTCTCTCAGTTTTTTTCTTCTTCTTTTTTAAAAATATTTATTATTTTTCCATAACATTCACATTTGAGCTACTAATTTTTTGAACTGTTATTGCAAGTTATTTTGTTAGATACAGTTAAAACCAGAAGTTTACATTCGCTCAAAAAAAAAAAAAACATAACCATTTTTTAAAAAATGTCTGATGGTAAATCACACTAAACGTTTGCTAAATGCCAGAATAATAAGTCGGGTTTTTTGAGAATTTTTTATTAATTTCTAATTTTGGCCCATTACTCCTGACAGAATTGGTGTAACTGAGTCAGATTTGTTGGCTGTCTTGCTCGCACAAGCTTTTTCAACTTTTTCCCACAAATTTTTTATAGGATTGAAATCAGGGCTTTGTGATGGCCACTCCAAAACATTCACTCTGTTGTCCTTAAAGCACATTTGAACTAATTTGGCAGTACACAACATGTTGCTGCCACGCATACTTCACAGTTGGGATGGTGTTTCTAGGCTTGTAAGCTTTCCCCTTTGTCCTCCAAATGTAACACTGGTCATTATGGCCAAACAGTTCAATCTTAGTTCAATCAGACCATAGGACATATCTCCAAAAATGATTCTTTTTCCCAGTGTAATTTAGCAAATTGTAATCTGGCTTTTTTGTTGATTCTGGCTTGTTGATTTTCCCATGTTGTCACACAAGGAAGCAGTGTGTTTGAGTTTTCCTTCAATACTATTCTACAGTTGTGCCTCCAATTAACTCAAATGTTGTCAATTAACCAATCAGAAACCTCCAAAACCTTGACACCATCATCTGAGCTTTCTCAGAGGCATAATAATCTTATTGTATGTAAACTTGACTGTCAAGAAAAGTCTCAAAAATCTATCTCTCATTATAGTTATTACTATTAAGCAGAACAGAAACAAATGTGATCATCCTAACTTACCTAAAAGAGAAAAAGTTTAGTCACATTAACATCTGACTTTTTTAAAAAGTGGTTATGTGCCTTTTTATACAGTGAATGTAAACTTCTGGTTTCAACTGTGTATATACATATGCAAAATCAGCCATAGCACTTTACCTCTTTTACCTTGTTTTATCCCTCATTCTTGTGTTAACAGTCTGTTTAATGTTGGGATGATTTACTGCTTTGTTGTTTATGATTTGACGGCAGGATTTGAACCTCACTAATTACTCGTCATTTATGCAAAATGCACATCAAAGCACAATTTTCAAGTACATCTTCCTCCCTATAATGATCATTAGAGGTTGAATAGTGTAAATAAATGCATGTATAATGACTGATACTGTGCATGAAGCATATTTCCTCCTGCATTCAGTCTATAAACGGTTGATTTTCACACAGACAAGTTCATCCGCCTGAAGCCTGGAGTCAGACGATGGCAATCTGAAATCTGCCGTCATAATTAAATTGTTTCATCTCGGCTGCGTTTCTGATCAAATGCCTGTCAAACCATGATTCATGTTTTGGTGAATTAAACATGCAGACGATCCACCAATTGTGTGCAGATTGGGGAGCAGGCTTTCTCAAACTCAAACCAAAATGAAATGAAAGGCGACCTTCTTGCTGTGAGGCGACAGTGCTAAACACTGAGTCACCGTGCCCCCCTTTAAAAGTAACGTAATGGAAAGTAATCCGTTATTTTACTATTTACTTGAAAAGGTAATCTGATTACATAACACATGTTCCTTGTAATGTACCCCCGAACACCGTTCAGCAGCTTCATTCCTCATCAATCCTCCATTTCTGTATTGATCTGCGATGTTTGGCTTTTCAGAAAAATGCCTGTAAAGAGTTTGTCCAGAACGATTCGCCTCGGCTCTCCTGAATAATGTGTGGATGGACAGAAGCTGCTGTTGATATTGACAGACGGGGAGTATTTTAGAGCAAACGTCTGTCCTTCACTTAGAGTCGCATTGATCCGTTCGGCCTTCAAAGTCTTAAACGAAGACGCTAATGAAACGCTGACCTTTACCGGTAAAGGTCAGTCAAACAGCCAGCGGTCTAATAGACGGATAGTCGTTTACACAGCTTTTCTGTTTTCACCATAAAAAAACATCCGCTATCTGCAATATTCAGATTAAAAAACAAGCACAGTGGGAGGAAAAGGTGATTCTGTTATCAAAGCGGTTCCAGTTTAAAATTCTGACTTTATGTTTTTAAGAATTCTGATGGAATTAATTATAATGGTTAATTGTTTGGTAAAACAAAGAAAATATCGACCATTTTATTGTTCAGTCTCTTCATTTGCCATGATGTTATTTTACTAGATTATAAGATGACTCTCTTTCCAAATGCTCGTATGCAACTGATTGTGATTTTTGTTTTATTAAAAATTAAACACATCATTTAAGTTTAAGTTTAAAGCTTTATTAATCCTCTTGTGGCAATTAATTCTGACATGGTGGTGCTTCACATTTAACAAGAATGACAGGCAAGACAATAAACACCAACACTTAACGTCAAGTACACAAGCAAAAACTGAAGAAAAAATAAAATAAAAAAATAATATAAATTAAATAATAATATAAATTTATAAAAAATGATAATAATAATAATAAATATTAATAATCTATCAATTAACTACATTTATTACGTAACCAAATTACTTTAAGCACAAAATTAAATTAATTTATTTATTCTCTTATACTCTTTAGTTATTTTTCTATATTTAATTATTTAATTATGTTTATTTATTAATTTATTTATTTGTTTAATCTATCTATCTATCTATCTATCTATCTATCTATCTATCTATCTATTCATTTATTTATTTATTTTTCTCATTTATTTATTTACTCATTTATTTATTTACTCATTTATTTTTCATTTATTTATTATTTATTTCATTATTTCATTAATTAACCAATTAATTAATTTGTTTATTTATTTATTCATTCGTTCATTCAATTATTTATTTACTCTATTAATTTACTTTTTTTTTATTTAATAAATTTATTTATTTATTTATTAATTAATTAATTAGTTTATTTATTAATTTACTCATTTTTTTGTTTATTTTATTTTATTTTATTTATTTAATCAATTTATTTGTTAATTAATTAATTAATTTGCTCATGTATTTATTAAATATTAAATAAATAATATTTATTTATTATTTATTTAATGTTTAATTAATTAAATAATTAATTTGTGGTAACACTTTATTTTGATGGTCCATTTGAGTATTAGTAGACTGTCTACTTAATATCTGTTGACACTGACATTTAACAGTCCTTCAACAGACATTTAACTGACTATAAGAAACTTTGCAATTACATGTCAACTTACACTAACCCTAACCCCAACCCCAACCTAACAGTCTACTTATAATCTAATGATAATTAGTTGCAATGTAACTTAAATTCAACAAACGGACCGTCAAAATAAAGTGTGACCAAATTTGTTTATTTATCTATTTATTTATTTACTCATTTATTTATTTACTCATTAATATTTTTTTCATTTACCCATTTATTTATTTACTCATTAATATTTTTTTCATTTACTCATTTATTTATTTATCATTTATTTAATTATTTAATTCATTTATTTATTATTTAATATTTATTTAAATAATTAATTAATTAGTTTATTTATTAATTAATTAAATAAATTATTTATTTATTTATTTATTCACTGATTTTTTTATTTTTTTATTTATGCTTTTATTAACTATGATAACTCAAATATGGAGTCAGTAAGTTTAGTTACTTTATTATATAATGTAAACCATTTAATCATAAAGGATGCACTGAACTGATTACCATAAAATATATATTAAAGTACTTTTTGGTCCTAAACAGTATACAGTTGCAATCAGAATTATTCAACCTCCTGATTTATTAGCCCCCCCCCAACCCCCCCCCCCCCCCCCCCCCCCCCCCCCCTACCCCCCCCCCCCCCCCCCCCCCCCCCCTACCCCCCCCCCCCCCCCCCCCCCCCCCCCCCGTTTATTTTTTCCCCAATTTCTGTTTAACGGAGAGAAAATTTCTTCAACACATTTCTAAACATAATAGTTTTAATAACTCATCTCTAATAACTGATTTATTTTATCTTTGCCATGATGACAGTAAATAATATTTGACTAGATATTTTTCAAGACACTTCTATACAGCTTAAAGTGACATTTAAAGGCTTAACTAGGTTAATAAGGTTAACTAGGCAGGTTAGGGTAATTAGGCAAGTTATTGTATAATGATGGTTTGTTCTGTAGACTATCGAAAAAATATATAGCTTAAAGGGGCTAATAATATTGACCTTAAAATGGGTTTTAAAAATTAACAACTGCTTTTATTCTAGCCGAAATAAAACAAATAAGACTTTCTCCAGAAGAAAAAATATTATCAGACATACTGTGAAAATTTCCTTGCTCTGTTAAACATAATTTGGGAAATATTTAAAAAAGAAAAAAATATTCAAAGGGGGTTCAATAATTCTGATTGCAACTGTATATACACAACTTTTTATATATTGTTCATTGATTGTTTTTGTTTCTTTGTTTGTTTGTTATTTCTTTCATGAAAACAAGCTTATAATCAACACTAACAAACATTTCTTAGTCATCAAATCATTATACTAGAATCATTTTATTCACAGGAATGCATTAATAAGAGATTTATTTTTATGTTTTACAATATTTCTGCTTTTATCCTTATAGATAATTTTACTGTATTTCAATGTATTTTGTCAAATAAATGCATCCTTAATAAGCAGGAGAAAAATCACTGACCACAAAATATTTAAAAGTATGTCTATAATGGATTAAAGTCTATGTATGCGGTTGGTTGCGTGATGTTTAATACTGAATTTTTGATGCTGTTGTTAAGTATGAGTTGCCCGAAGCCTTGTCTTTGTAGTGACACACAGTGGCATTGAGTCTTTCAGCACAACACACATTAACAGGCTTTAATCTGCTGGAGGCTTATTGCAGACAAATCCAGCCAAAGCTTTCAGATGCCGGCCTTTATTCCCTCTCTCTCCCCATCGCACAGTCTAATAGTCCTCAAGGAAGACTCAAATATGCCTAATATGACAGACTTATTACAGTGTGGAGCGTGTGGACATAACTGTGTTTATTCTTGGATGAGCCAGCAGTTATTGGCTGGTCCGCATTAATGTTCCATTAAACTCCAGTCAGATTTTTGTTTTGTTTTGGTTTTTGGCTTTTGGCTTGTTTTGGTTTGTTTTCAAGTAACATTTCAAAAGCATGATTTTGCTTAAATATTAGTTAATCATTTAGAAACTGTGTTAAATAATAATTAATGACCGTAAAGACTTTCTTTATGTTACTGGAGCTGAAATCTTACGAACATGACTTTAATGAGATTTTTTAAATAATTATGTTTAATAATAATAAAGTAATAAACATAATAAAAGGTTTTAAAGAAAATTATATTACTAAATATATTTTGATTAATATTATTTAATGTTTTACAATTTCACTGAATAAGACCTGCCCAAACCCCGCCCTCCAGCCAGTCTCTCTTCAACTAAAGCCGAAGTCACACTAGAGTTTGAGCTTGCGAAATTCTGTCGTACGGCGCTGCGAAAAGGGGCGGGATTAAACAAGATGATTAGACATTAAAAAAAGCGAGCGATTGCTCCATGTTTTAAATTTCTGTTCAGAGAGGTCATGTTTTGATCCTGGATTGGTCTCACGCAGTCAAGTGATGCGATTTTGCATGTCAGAGTTCACCAAGCTTGAACTTTGCACCGCAGTGAAATGCGAAACTCGACGCATGACCCTGCGTTTCCGGTCTGACGCATTCGCGTGCGTATGAATGGAAGTCTATGGGGAGTAAAGTCCAGTGTGACCGTGGCTTTAGTCTCTGTTTAAACCCCGCCTCTCTTCAAACCCCACCCTCCAGCCAGTCTCTCTTCAAACCCCACCTCTCTTCACACCCCTCGACCAATTCTCTCTTCAAACCCCGCCCTCCACCCAGTCTCTCTTCAAACCCTGCCTCTCTTCATACCCCCTCGACCAATTCTCTCTTCAAACCCCGCCCTCCCCCCAGTCTCTTTTTAAACCCCGCCCTCCACCAGTCGCTCTTCAAACCCCACCTCTTTTCAAACCCCGCCCTCCATCCAGTCTCTCTTCAAACCCCGCCTCTCTTCAAACCCCACCCTCCACTTAGTCTCTGTTTAAACCCTGCCTTTCCTCATACCCCCTCGACCAATTCTCTCTTCAAACGCCGCCCTCCAGCCAGTCTCTCTTCAAACCCCACCTCTCTTCAAACCCCACCCTCCACTTAGTCTCTGTTTAAACTGCACCTCTCATCACACCCCTCGACCAATTCTCTCTTTAAACCCCGCCCTCCACCAAGTATCTCTTCAAACCCCACCGCTCTTCAAACCCCGCCCTCCACCCAGTCTCTCTTCAAACCACGCCTCTCTTCAAAACCCCGCCCTCCACCCAGTCTCTGTTTAAACCCCGCCTCTCCTTATACCCCTCGACCAAATCTCTCTTTAAACCCCTCCCTCCACCAAGTATCTCTTCAAACCCCGCCTCTTTTCAGACCCCGCCCTCCACCAGTTGCTCTTCAAACCCCGCCTCTTGTCAAACCCTGCCTTCTACCCAGTCTCACTTCAAACCACACCTCTCTTCAAACCCCGCCTTCCACCCATTCTCTCTTTAAACCCCGCCCTCCACCCACTGACTTTTAAAACCACGCCCTCTCCAACCTACATTTTATCCAAACTCCTCCCCATAATTCCTCCCTTTCTCTAAACCCCGCCTCCCTAGAACAAGTCTTCTTTCAAACTCCGCCTTCTCTCCACCGTTCTTTCTAAAAACTCCGCCCTCCATCCTATTTATATCTTTCAGTCTTTCTATATCTCTCTACATCTGTTCTGTTACTCAACATGGCTTACGGTATCTTTAACATGTCAAAGGGAAATACGTG
>LR812524.1:3475849-3485849 GCA_903798195.1 Danio kyathit | reverse complement strand
CAAAAACCACCTTCCACTGTGTTTCTGACTTCTTTTCCGGCGGTAAACACATATAAATGCCCTACAGTCACCATCCGGTTCTTTCATTCATTCATTTTCATTCGGCCCAGGCCCCTTTATTCATCAGGGGTCGCCACAGCGGAATGAACCGCCAACTTATCCAGTCTGATCTCGGCATATTCATCGTATTTTTGTGTCGTTTTATGTGGCTTTACACAGCCCGTTGCCTTTTGGAATTATTTCCTGCAATTATCAGATGATATGGCATGCTGTGTGCACTTAACTGTGCTCACAAACCATTCACGTGGCCTCCATTTCCCAGCTGAGTGAATTTCTTCTATACTTTTATACCATTACTATATGGCTTCCAGAGGGAGATCGGGAGGTTGCCGCTTGGCTCTTCCTGTGTTTTCTGCTGCTTCCCAAGCATCCTGCGCTTCCTGCTAACAGGAACTGTTCGTGTCTCAAACTGATGTGTCTGAGAGAGAGAGGCAGAAATAACCAGCTCTGATCGGGGTTTCTGAGATCTGAGCTGTCAGAAGTTTTGCTGCTATAAAAGTGGGTCTTCTGAAAGTGAGCTGCTGACAGATTTGATGGATCTGTTTTATCGTATGAAGCTTTCTTTGTGTTTCTAAGTTTGGCTGTGAGCTGATTTTTCATGTTAGTGATTAATTTCTATTTCTTCCTTTAGTTTTGCATGATCACTTTTACTCTATGACTTCTACAGGCCTGTTTGGCTGCTGTATCTTTAAGCATGTGATATATAAATGCATTTTTTTTACATGCAAAATAAGTATCAGCTTCAGAGTTAGGTGTAATTTGGTTTGGAAGAACTTGCAAAACTTTTAAAATATTTACTTTGCAGATATTAATAAATTAAATTAAATTAAATTAAATTAAATTAAATTAAATTAAATTAAATTAAATTAAATTAAATTAAAATAAATTAAATTAAATTAAATTAAATTAAATTAAATTAAATTAATCATTTTTATATTATTTCATTTTATGCTCATTTATATCTAACTAAAGTAGTAAAAGTAAGTGAAAATTAATGGGTGTTCATATGGTAGTTTGGAGTAATTTGGTTTGATGGAACTTGCTAAACTATTAAAATATTTAGTTTGCAGATATTAATAAAATAAATAAAATAAAAAATAAATTAAATTAGATTGAATTAAATATAATGATTTTTATAAAAAATAAAACATGCTCATTTATTTCTAACTAAAATAGGACTAAGAATTAAGAATAAAAATAAAATAAAAATAAAATATAAAATAAATAAAATAAAATATTTAAATTGAATATCATAATGCATATAAAAAATTTAAATGCTGGTTTTATATCTAACTAAAATAGGTTTAAGTAGAGGCTATAAAATAACAGACCGAGAATTGAGAGTAAAATAAAATAAAATAAAATAAAATATAAAATTATATTAAATTAAATTAAATTAAATATCATGATTTATATAAAAAATAAAGCATGCACATTTATATCTAGCTAAAATAGGGCTGAAAATTGAGAATAAAAATAAAAATAAAATAAAATATTAAATAAATAAAATAAAATATTTAAATTAAATATCATAATGCATATAAAAAATAAAAAATGCTGTTTTTTATATCTAACTAAAAAGGTTTAAGTAGAAGCAATAAAATAACAGACTAAGAATTAAGAGTAAAATAAAATAAAATATAATTTAAAAATGTTTATCAAATATAATAAAATAAAATATTAAATTACATATGATTTATATAAAAAATAAAACATGCTCATTTATATCTAACTAAAATAGGACTGAGAATTGCGAATAAAAATAAATTTTTAGTTAATCATAAAATGAAAATAAATTAAATATTTAAATTAAATTAAACATCACAATGTATATAAAAAATTAAAAATGCTGATTTTATATCTGAATAAAATAGGTTTAAGTAGAGGCAATAAAATAACAGACTGAGAATTGAGAATAAAAAAATAAAATAAAATAAAATAAAATAAAATAAAATAACTAAATGAAAAAAAAAATAAAATTATACCTAACTGAAATAAATTTAGGGCGGCGCTGTGGCTCAGTGGTTAGGACTGTCTCCTTACAGCAAGAAGATCACTGGTTCGCCACTGAGTTTGGCTTGTTCAGCACAGAGTCCCGGCTGGGTCAGTTGGCATTTCTTTGAGGAGTTTGCATGTTCTCCCTGTGTTGGCGTGGGTTTCCTCCGGATGCTCTGTTTTCCCCCACAGTACAAACACATGCACTATAGGGGAATTGAATGAACTAAATTGGCCGTAGTGTATGAGTGTGTGTGAATAAGTGTGTATGGGTGTTTCCCAGTATTGGGTTGTGGCTGGAAGGGCATCCGCTGTGCAAAACATATGCTGGACAGTTGGCGGTTTATTCTGCTGTGACAACCTCTGATGAATAAAGGGACTAAGCTGAAGGAAAATGAAAGAATGAATGAAACAAAAACTAATTAAAATGACAAAAATACAGCAAAACCACTGAATCTCTGACTAAAACTAAACCAAAATAAATCTAGCTAATAATAAACTAACAATATGATGTAGAAGTAGCGCTGGGAATTACAAATGCGTTATTTAGCATATAAAATGAGCTCTATTTTTAACATTTGCATTGAGACAATCAGTGTAATTATACATCACGATTCAACAGCTGTTTCCTGTTTGATGTGCAAAGATAATTAAAGGAACGAGTTTTTCCAGCAATCAGAGCTCATCAATACAAAGAGCCTGACGAGCAACAACAGCAGACATCAAGAGGAAAAAATCGACCCGCTTCTGCTGATCAAGCGCCTTTAATGCCTTTATCACTCGCGCTGATTCTTTAATTCGCCAATATTGATTTTAAATTTAGATTGAGAAATGGAGAGTCAGCGGCGAGTGCAAGAAAACAGGCTCAACGCTTACATTAAAAGCCTTCCAGGAAAACTGGTAACATTTGACTTTAAAGATGACCTATTATGCCCTTTTTTACAAGATGTAAAAATAAGTCTCTGATGTCCTTGGAATGTGTAGTGAAGTTTCAGCTCAAAATACCACACAGATAATGTTATAACTCTCTGAAACGGCCCCATTTAGCCTGTGATCCTAAATGTGCTGTTTTGGTGACTGTCGCTTTAAATTCAAATGAGATTGTGCTCTATTCAAAAGAGGGCGGAGCTATAAATCTGCCAACTTATCAAGCATATGTTTTACACAGCGGATGCCCTTCCAGCTGCAACCCAGTGCTGGGAAACACCCATACACTATCACATTCACACACACACACTCTCATACACTATGGCTAATTTAGTTCATCAATTCCCCTATAACACAATGTGTTTGGACTGTAAGGGAAACCGGAGCACCCGGAGGAAACCCACGCCAACACGAGGAGAACATCCACACGGAAATGCCAAGCCGGGACTCAAACCAGCGACCTTCTTGCTGTGAGGCGACAGTGCTAACCACTGAGCCACCGTGCCACCCCTCACTGAGAAATGGATAAAAATATATTTTCAGAAGTGAGTGTACTCCTCTTGGTTCAGAAATAAACAACAATACTGAGAGATAAGTTAATTCTTGCAGTGCTTGAATAAATCAATCAGTGTTAGCGTACAGTACAAAGACCATGCATTATTAGAGTTACTGTAAGAGGCATTGGTGTGTGTGTGTGTGTGTGTCTGATGACCTTTATATCTGTGTGTCAGAGTGAATCACATCAGTGGAGCTACAGAGACTCAACTGCACATCCAGCTCCATCACTCACACTATATATTAGTAAGTATATAAACTAGTAGTATATACTAGTGGGCCGTTATCAGCGTTAACATACTGCGTTAACGTGAGACTCTTATCGGGCGTTAAAAAAATTATCGGAGTTAATCCATTCCCAAAGTTGGGTTGGGATCTTGGTCTATTCCACGCAAGCTATGATGACTTTCACCTTGATATTTTAGAGCGGATGTATACCTGACCGAATTGCACTGTAGGTGGCGAGAACGAGTCTTCGAACCTGTGTGTATTCCTACTGTGAAATGACCAAATCAAACGTGACGTGCTAACATGGATGCAGTTCACTAGAGTGAATCTGAATAATGTTAGCTGCACATCTAACTATCAGGCACCTGTAGAGTTTATGCGTTCCAGTAAAACATACACTGATATAATGGAGCGGGTGCTTTTTAAAATGAAGGACGGTGAATGAAAGTCAAACCGGTGAGCTGACTGACTAAAAAGTGCCCTTCTGGATCAAATCAGCAGGAAGACCTTCTGGATCTTTCACTTACTTTAAAGACACTACTGACTACGCTTACATGGACATCTGTAGTCTAGTTATTTGCCTTCATAGACAATAATATAATTAAGGTGTTGACGTCAAATGCTCTCATGTAAAAGTTTCCTGTAATTTTGGGTGACTTTAACTGCTGTTCAGCAATTTCACTTTCACTCATGAACATTTCATTCATGCCCCCATGACAAACTGGGGTATTAGACGCAGATAAGGAGTAAGGACTGGTGAGAGTGTTATGGAATCAATCAATAATGCCACTAATATCTGCATACTCCACGTGTCTTAATTCCATTTCTGTTTAGTTCAGTTATGACTTTAGTCAGATTAAGGTCATCAAAAATCGCTGTTTGGAGCTTATGTAGGTCTACAGTTCAACATTCATGTTTAACTGAATAAACAGTGAGTAAACACAAGCACATCTTATTGAACATCATTTATTTTCATCACCAATTATCATAGTAGAACAGTTTATCAAGCAGTTTGTGATGCATTTTGGAAACAGCAGATAAACCCCTGGTCTAATGCGCCACCTGGCTTGAGAAACCCGTTCTTAAAGACTTACTTTTAATCATTATTTGGGTAGCGCACATATTCTGAATGCCTTTGGCAGAATTCAAGTGAGCCATTTTAATCTAGATTAATTCCAAGATTACAGTGAGATTAATCTAGATTAAAAAAATTAGTCTATGCCCACCTATAATATATATATATTAGTAGTGTATATATATAATATATTCAGTTGACGTCAAATTTATTCGCCCTCCTGTAAATTTCTTTTCCTCTTTTTAAATATTTCCCAAATGATGTTTAACA
This sequence comes from Danio kyathit, assembly GCA_903798195.1. Taxonomy (NCBI): domain Eukaryota; kingdom Metazoa; phylum Chordata; class Actinopteri; order Cypriniformes; family Danionidae; genus Danio; species Danio kyathit. The sequence goes on along the minus strand of LR812524.1, from coordinate 3,480,739 downwards.
GATCCAGAAATTTTTCACAGTATTTCCTATATTTTTTCTTCTGGATAAAGCCTTATTTGTTTTATTTCGGCTAGAAAAAAAGCATTTATTAATTGTTTTAAACCCATTTTAAGGTCAATATTATTAGCCCCATTAAGCAATATTTGAGGTGACGCAGTGACGCAGTAGGTAGTGCTGTCGCCTCACAGCAAGAAGGTCGCTGGTTCGAGCCTCGGCTGGGTCAGTTGTTGTTTCTGTGTGGAGTTTGCATGTTCTCCCTGCGTTCGCGTGGGTTTCCTCCGAGTGCTCCGGTTTCCCCCACAGTCCAAAGAGATGCGCTACAGGTGAATTGGGTAGGCTAAATTGTCCGTAGTGTACGAGTGTGAATGAGTGTGTATGGATGTTTCCCAGAGATGGGTTACAGCTGGAAGGGCATCCGTGTGTAAAAACATATGCTGGATAAGTTGGGAGTTCATTCCACTGTGGCGACCCCGGATTAATAAAGGGACTAAGCCGAAAAGAAAATGAATGAATGAAGCAATATTTGTTTTGGATTATGTACAGAACAAACCACTGTTATACAATGACTTGCCTATTTACCCTAACTCACCTAATTAACCTAGTTAAGCCTTTAAATGTCACTTTAAGCTGTATAGAAGTGTCTTGAAGAATGTCAAATATTATTTACTGTCATCATGCCAAGATAAAATAAATCAGTTATTAGAAATGAGTTATTAAAACTATTATGTTTAGAAATGTGTTGAGAAAATCTTCTCTCTGTTAAACAGAAATCGGGGAATACAATATACAGGGGGAATAGCTGTAGATGTATTGTAGACGGTGGAGAGCTAAAGAGCGGAGCTGAAGTGAATGTTCCAGCATGGATTGAGACAAATGATTCTCTCCATGTGTTTTGTCACGGACTCCTTCAGCTTGATGCGAGCGCTTTGTGGAAATAACCACATTATCCTCAGCACAAGCACTCTGTCAGACTGTGTGTGTGTGAGTGTGTGAGTGTCTGGACAGATGTGTGTTTTACTGCTTATGACAGTGGCTTTAGGGCGTAACGTGTTGAATTTGGTGTTTTTGAGTTTGACGGATCCTCTCTGAGAAACACCAGTCAAATACTCTACTGTATTATATAGAAACCTGTATTGTATCTGTACTGTATTGTATATAAAACATCTACTGTTTCATTCATCCTTCCATCTATTAATCCATCCATCCATCATCTGTTTTAAATTCATCTAATAATCCATTCATTTTCTGTTTTATCCATCCAGCATTAATCCATCAAATCATCTGTTTAATTCATTCATCCATCCATCCATCCAACCAACCAACCATCTACTGTTTATTTATTCATCTATTCATCCATCCATCCATCTATCCGTCCATCTAGCCATCTAATGTTTCATCCATCCATCCGTATTCTGTTTCATCCATCTGTCCATCCATCCATCCAACCATCTACTGTTTTATTCATCCATCCATCTGACCATCTGTTTCATCCATCCATCTACGGTTTCATTCATCCATCCATCCACCCATCCATCCATCCATCCATCCATCCATCACACCATCTACTGTTTCATCCATACATCCATCCGTCCATCCATCTATTTACTGTTTTGTCCTTCCATCCATCATCTCTTTCATCCATCCATCCATCCAACCAACCATCTACTGTTTTATTCATCCATCCATCTGACCATCTGATTCATCCATCCATCTACGGTTTCATTCATCCATCCATCCACACATCCATCCATCCATCCATCAGACCATCTACTGTTTCATCCATACATCCATCCGTCCATCCATCTATTTACTGTTTTGTCCTTCCATCCATCATCTCTTTCATCCATCTATCCATTCATTCATCTATTGTTTTATTCATCCATCCATCCAACCAACCATCCACTGTTTTATTCATCTATCCATCCGACCATCTGATGTTTCATTCATCCATCATCCATCCATCCATCTACTCTTTTATTCTTCCATCTATCAGACCATCTAATGTTTCATCCATACATCCATCCATCAGACCATCTACTGTCTCATCCATCCATCCATCCATCCATTCATCCATCCATCATTCTACTGTTTCATCCTTCCATCTATCAGTCTATCCATTCATCTACTGTTTAATCCATCTATCCATCATCTATCCATCTACTATTTCATTCATCCATAAATTCATCCATTCATCCAACCAGCTACTGTTTCATCCTTCAGACCATCTACTGCTTCATCCATCCATCCATCCATCTGTCCATCCAATCATCTACTATTTCATCCATCAATCCATCCATCCATCTGTCCGTCCATTCATCCATGCATCTACTATTCCATCCATCCATCCATCCATCCATATTCTGTTTCATCCATCTGTCCATCCATACAACCAACCATCTACTGTTTTATTTATTCATCCATCCGACCATCTGTTTCATCCAACCATCTACTGTTTTATTCATCCATCCATCCATCTGTTTCATCCATCCATCCATCCATCAGACCATCTACTGTTTCATCCATACATCCATCCGTCCATCCATCTATTTACTGTTTTGTCCTTCCATCCATCATCTCTTTCATCCATCTATCCATCCATTCATCTATTGTTTTATTCATCCATCCATCCATACATACATACATCCATCCATCCATCCTTCTACTGTTTTAATCATCCATCCATCAGACCATCTAATGTTTCATCCATACATACATCCATCAGACCATTTACTGTCTCATCCATTCATCCATCCATCCATCCATCCATCATTCTACTGTTTCATCCTTTCATCTATCAGTCTATCCATTCATCTACTGTTTCATCCATCTATCCATCATCCATCCATCTACTGTTTTATCCATCCATAAATTCATCCATTCATCCAACCAGCTAATGTTTCATCCTTCAAACCATCTACTGCTTCATCCATCCATCCATCCATCTGTCCATCCATCAATCTACTATTTCATCATTCCATCCATCCATTCTTCCGTCCGTCCATGCATCTACTATTTCATCCATCCATCCATCCATCCATATTCTGTTTCATACATCTGTCCATCCATCCATCCATCCATCCAACCATCTACTGTTTTATTCATCCATCCATCCGACCATTTGTTTCATCCATCCATCTACTGTTTTATTCATCCATCCATCCATCTAATGTTTCATCCATTCATCCACCCATCCATCCATCAGACCATCCATCATCTCTTTCATCCATCCATTCATCCATTCATCTATTGTTTTATTCATCAATCCATCCATCCAACCAACCATCTACAATTTTGTTCATCTATCCATCTGGCCATCTAATGTTTCTTCCATCCATCTACTGTTTTATTCATCCATCCATGCGAACATCTAATGTTTCATCCATCCATCGATCTACTGTTTTATTCATCCATCTATCAGACCATCTAATGTTTCATCCATACATCCATCCATCAGACCATCTACTGTCATCTATCCATTCCTCAGACCATCTAATGTTTTATCCATCCATCCATCTACTTCTTTATCCATCCATCCAACCATTTATTGATTCATCCATCCACCATTCCATCCATCCATCCATACAACCGCTCCATCCATCTATCTATACTATTGTTTTCTATACTAAGTTTCAATAGCAAATTAAAAATCTAGAAACATTTATCAATCTACAGAACCTTTTGTCGGATGGGGAAATTCCATGAATGTTTCTATATGCATCAATAAATGCCATAAGAAAAGCCTTCATTTGAGTGTATTTCACTCTCTGTTCATATCATTTGTAGAAAAACCATCCCATGAATTCTGTCATTCACATGAGCACCTGTAGATCTGCGAGGGCCAGATTATCCCACTCCAAACAGTGCAGCGGCCAAATGTTCACTTGATAAAAACAAAGTACTTCATGGCAAACAGCCCATAGAGAATAAACAGTGAGTAGAGTCCGCTATTAGTCAATAAACTCTCCGTAAACACAGCAGGAGTGGAGATGATCACAGATCATTCAGCGCTCAGGAGCTGCTGAAACCTTTCTCTTTTCTTTCTTTTGGACGTGACTGTAGGGTGATGATGTCTGACTGAGTGAGCTGGTCGCTTTGTAAATTAGTCCATCCATTTTCATTAGTTTAACCCATTCAAGCTTCAGCTGGGAATAGATAGACTGCCAGGGTAATTTGCCAAGCTATTACCTTTCTGTTCCATCATGTTTACTCCAAATTACAGCACCTTATAGTAAATGTCTAGGTAACACTTTTCAATAAGTTTGGATAACACTTCACATTATTTACTACTAGGCTATTACATACTTATTATTAAGATATTAACTCTTTATTAGCACTTATATAATGTATGATTTTATTTTACATCGAGTATCTAAACTCAACTACTGCATTACTAGCTATTAATAAGCAGCTAATTAGCAGTTTATTAAGCTGAATATCTTAATTAATGGTTTGTTAATTACATGAATTGCACATTAAAATAAAGTCTGAGCTAAGTTTGTATTAGTTAATGTTAGTAAATGCATTTACTATCATAAACAAATACCAAACAATTCATTCATTCATTCATTTTTTATTCGGCTTAGTCCCTTTATTAATCTAGGGTCGCCACAGCTGACTGAACTGACAACTTATCCAGCATATGTTTTACCGCAGCGGATGCCCTTCCAGCTGCAACCCATCTCTATGAAACATCCATACACACTCATTCACTATGGACAATTTAGCCTACCCAATTCACCTGTACCGCATGTCTTTTGACTGTGGGGGAAACCCGAGCACCCGGAGGAAACCCACGCGAACGCAGGGAGAACATGCAAACTCCACACAGAAATGCCAACTGACCCAGCCGAGGCTCGAACCAGCGAAATTCTTGCTGTGAGGGCGACAGCA
>LR812524.1:3370849-3473349 GCA_903798195.1 Danio kyathit | reverse complement strand
TAGTTGGCTAACGATGGTTTTGGAAAACGCACCCCAGGATGGGAAGTTTATAGCAAAAATAAATAAATTATAGATAGATATATATTTTCAAATGAAGTAAACTAGGACTGAAAAAAAAATCAATTGTACGTTGTAAATTTTTTGCCTTGAAACACCATCCTGCATATGTGCTGCTGATTTATCAGCCATCAACAAGAGTAATATTTGCATACATTTGTTACTGCATAATTAAATCAGATAGAATTGCATAGGAATATGTTAAACTAAGCCTGATGGTTGGCGACTGCTTAATTTTGCACTGTGATGAATCCGCACAAGCTGCTCCTGTTTCTTAACATGCCTATGATGTGCGATTCCCGGAAAATGTACTACACGTATTGACAGTGAAATGCTTTGGATATAAGCATCTGCCAAGTGCACTGATGTAAGGGTAGCCGGCACTGTGTGGTGTGTGTAGGTTAAACTTCAGCCAGGGTGCAAATTAGAGGGGGTTTGGGGGGATTGACACCTGAAGAACATATTAACAAGATGTATAGGAGGGTCAGTCCTTTAATACTCAGAAATAGTTCACTCTGATCTGTATTTTAAATAATAATGTTATTAATTAAAGTAGCAGATAATACAATTATACATCTGACCACCCCTATAACGGCTTATACCATTGTGAGTGCATAATCTTGCCAATCAAATAAAAGATAATAAAAATATACATTTGACCACCCCTATAATAGTTCATACCATTGTGAATGCATAATCAAGCCCAATCAAATAAAAGATAATAAAAATATACATTTGATCACCCCTATAACGGGTCAAACCATTATGAATGCATAATCAAGCCAATCAAATAATAGATAATATAAATATACATTTGACCACCCCTATAACGGTTTATACGTTTGTGAATGCATAATCACACCAATCATATAATAGATAATATAAATATACTTTTGATCACCCCTATAACGAATCAAACCACTGTGTATGCATAATCGCGCCAATCAAATAATATAAATATACATCTGACCACCCCTATAATGGTTCAAACCATTGTGAATGCATAATCACGCCAATCAAATAGTAGATAACATACATTTGACCACCCCTATAATGGTTCATACCACTGTAAATACACAATCACGCCAATCAAATAATAGATAATATGAATATACATTTGATCACCCCTATAATGGTTCATACCACTGTGAATGCATGATCGTGCCAATTAGTCTATTAGTGAAAAAAGTCTGGAAGCGGCAGATCTAGAGCACGATAGGCATCGTACAGTAAGTGTTCACAAGACTTTGTTTTCTCATAAAATAGGTGGTTGTATCTACATTTAGCCTGATAGTAAAGTCAAAATAGATGTATAGTTTGTAGTTTGACCTACAGTAACATCTGAAATGGCTAATCAGAGAATACTGTAGGTCAGAATACACGAAATACCCCTCAAAACACTGAAAACTTCAATATGTTTTATTAATAAACTAGATGTCATAAAAAATAAATACATAAAAAATGACTGAAGCATGTATTATAGAAACTAACCAAAAAAGTTGACCCCCCCCCCCCCCCCCCCCCCCCCCCCGATCGTCAATGACTCCAGATGTGTGTGTGTGTAGGTTAAACTCCAGCAGTGTGTGTGTGTATGTGGATTGACTGACAGCAGGAGTGGACATGTGTCTGATCTCTCACCGTTTAAACCCACTGTGAAGAGCACAAGCTGAAGGCAGAATCATTCATTCACAGCATGCAGAGCTCATTCATCCCGCTAAATGTGCTGCTGCTGTTCGCTTTCATCTGATTATATTGGATCTGAAACTTGTAGATGGGTTACTGTACCTCCTATTGTGCTTACAAACAACACTAAATGCACTAAATCAGAGGTAGAAGTTCATTATCACATACAATTGAAGTCAGAATTATTCCCCCTCCTGTATGTTTTTTCTTTTCAAATATTCCCCAAATGATGTTTAACAGATTCAGAAATTTTCCACAGTATTTCCTATAATATTTTTTCTTCTTCTGGAGAAAGTCTTATTTGTTTTATTTTGACTAGAATAAAAGTTCTTATTTTTTTAAAACCCATTTTAAGGTCAATATTATTAGCCCCCTTAAGCAATACTTGTTTTGGATTGTCTACAGAACAAACCACTGTTATACAATGACTTGCCTAATTACCCTAACTTTACCCTAATTAACCTAGTTAAGCCTTTAAATGTCACTTTAAGCTGAATACTAGTATCTTGAAAAATAGTCAAATATTATGTGCTGCCATCATGACAAAGATAAAAGAAATCCGTTATTAGAGATGAGTTATTAAAACTATTATGATTAGAAATGTGTTGAATAATCTTCTCAACAGAAATAGAGTAAAAAAAAAACAATATATAGGGGGACTAATAATTCAGGAGGGCTAATAATTCTGACTTCATCAGATTTAGTAAGCACAACTGAAAATGACTAGAGATGATTAAAAATGCGTTTGTTATTAAAATGCATGGAAGCAACAGCTGATTTGTCCCAGATATCTGTGAAGAAAAATGTGGAGTGTAAATTCACTGATGTTTCGGATGAAATATGTCAAGGAAATAAGTTTTGCTCCGTTCTACAGTGCAAAAAATACTGCATTTACATGTATTTTTGATTTGCATGTATTTATTTTACAATTATTACAGTTTTTCTCAGTGGCTTTGGTGCATTTCTTACAACACTATTTACATTTGCACAACAGTTAATGCATTTCTCAAAACAATTAGTCATTTGTGCACATCATAGTAGCAGTTTCTCATTCCTTTCAACAAACTGCAAATGCTTTTGGACATGCATCAATTGCTTTCATACAACTCTCTGCTGTTTGTAACATTATCATTTGCTTATGTCATGTCAAAGTTAACTAAACTTGTGGATGCTGAATAGTCATTCCATATAAAACTAATAGTCCTCATTTCATTACTGGAGTCATTACATACACAAATGTTGAACTAGTTATCAAAATCTGTCAAGCTAATTTTATTTTAAAAATGTTTAATCTTTTTTTTCCTGAAAATGTCTCCTAAATTGAACAATTTCATAAATGATTTACAGACCTGTGTATGTTGTAGGTTCAGTTCCAATATGCACTGTAATATTGTTTACAGTTGTGCACAGCTCTACACAAAGGAAGTTTATGTTTGTTGTAAATAAGGTCGTGTTTATTCTTTTGCACAATGCTGTGAATAAATTAGAATTGCAAAGAGCAAATACAGTAAACATGTGAAACACACACATTCAGTGTCTTTTACTCAGATACCTCACTAAATGCAGTGATGTCTAACTTTACTGTAGTCTTCAAATGGCTGTGCTAATAGTATATAGTGCTGTCTTGAGCATTTTCAGAAAGTGTCACCAAAATCAGACTTTATTGCATTGGAGAAAATGTACAAGTGTCATAATGAAAACAGGACAAAGCCATTTGACTATCTTGTTCATAAACAATGGTGTCCGGACTTTTCATTTTGATGACACTGACACTTACATTGACATCAATACTTGCTTTTGAGGAATGAGCTCTCCATTTTGAGCAAGTGATTCGCTTTTGCAGGTTATCCACTAGGTTTTGCAGTTTGCACTAATTGTTTTGAGAAATGCATGAACTGTTGTGCAAATGTAAATAGTGTTGTGAGAAATGCACCAAAGCCACTGAGAAAAACTGTAAAATAATTCTCATTTTATTATATATGATGTTTTGCGACATAAATATATATTATTTATTGCATAAACTATTCTTGAATAAATATAGATCTACTTAGCACACCTAAATTGAGCAAATATGTGAGTTCAGAAAAATAACTCAAAATTACAGGAAAAGCAAGATTATTTTTTGGTCTTGCTGACAGATCATTTCCTTTGTTTAAGCATAAATTTGCTTAATGTGGATGTTTATTGTAAGACTTTATTTAGTCATAATGCTTCCCAAGTAAATATATTTTTATTTTTTTCAAAGTGTATTTTATCTTATTTTAAATATCTAATATTTGTTAATATCTAGACACTGTTGTACTTTTATTCATTCAATATTCATTCATTCATTTTCTTTTCGGCTTAGTCCCTTTATTAATCAGGGGTCGTAACAGCAGAATGAACCGCCAACTTATCCAGCATATGTTTTACGCAGCGGATGTCTTTCCACCCGCAACCCAACACTGGGAAACATCCACACACTCTCATTCACACTCATACACTATGGACAATTTTAGCTTACCCAGTTCACCTGTACCACATGTCTTTGGACTGTGGGGGAAACCGGAGCACCCGGAGGAAACCCACACCAACACGGGGAGAACATGCAAACTCCACACAGAAATGCCAACTGACCCAGCCGAGACTCGAACCAGCGACCTTCTTGCTGTGAGGCGACAGCGCTACCCACTGCGCCCCCGTGTCACTATCATTATTATTATTATTTAGGGAAAAGGGAAAACAAGATTATTTTAGTACGTTTTTAGTATTATTAATTTACATAATTTAAAAAATTTACATAATTTGAAGAGACAGGATTGGCAAATCTATTTGATTTAGTACATTTGAGTCATGTTGCTTGTGATGAAGCATAAAACATAGCAAATAAACATACTATACATGTAAACATATAAACATAACATAGCAAATAAACAAAAAGCATGCTTATACAATTTGTACTGCAATTCAAGCCAAAACAAATACCAAAAAGGACTTTTTTTTTCTTTCCGTGCACTACTTTAAACATTTAGTTTTTCAACTGCAAACCAAATTTATACATTTGAGTCATTTTGCTTGTGATAAAGCACAAAACCTTTAACATACACTCACCGGCCACTTTATTAGGTACACCTGTTCAACTGCTCGTTAGTGCAAATTTCTAATCAGCCAATCACATGGCAGCAACTCAATGCATTTAGGCATGTAGACATGGTCAAGACGATCTGCTGCAGTTCAAACCGAGCATCAGAATGAGGAAGAAAGAGGATTTAAGTGACTTTGAACGTGGCATGGTTGTTGGTGCCAGACGGGCTGGTCTGAGTATTTCAGAAACTGCTGATCTACTGGCACAACCATCTCTAGGGTTAAATTAGGTAATAATAGGTCAAATTGGACAGTAGAGGTTTGAAAAAACGTTGCCTTTTCTGATGAGTCTTGCTTTCTGCTGCCACATTCGGATGGTTGGGTTAGAATTAGGCATCAACAACATGAAAGCATAGATCCATCCTGCCTTGTATCAACGGTTCAGGCTGCTGGTGGTGGTGTAATGATGTGGGGGATATTTTCTTGGCACTCTTTGGACTCAATAATACCAATTGAGCATCGTGTCAACACCACAGCCTACCTGAGTATTGTTGCTGACCATGTCCATCTCTTTATGACCACAGTGTACCCATCTGATGGCTACTTCCAGCAGGATAACACACCATGTCATAAAGCGTGAATCATCTCAGACTGGTTTCTTGAACATGACAATGAGTTCACTGTACTCAAATGGCCTCCACAGTCACCAGGTCTCAACCCAATAGAGCACCTTTGGGATGTGGTGGAACGGGAGATTGGCATCATGGATGTGCAGCCGACAAATCTGCAGCAACTGTGTGACGCTATCATGTCAATATGGAGCAAAATCTCTGAGGAATATTTCCAGTATCTTGTTGAATCTATGCCACGAAGGATTAAGGCAGTTCTGAAGGCAAAAGGGGTCCAAGACTGTACTAGTAGGGTGTACCTAATAAAGTGGCCGGTTAGTATATAAACATACTATAAAAGAAAAAGCATGCTTATATAATTTGTAATTCAATTCAAGATAAAAGAAATGCTAAAAAGGCCATTTATTTCACTGCACTAAACATTTAGTTTTTCTACGGCAAACCAACTTTATATATGTCTGCCAATGCGCCGTATTCATTTCAAATGTTCTCCCAGAAAATCGGCTTACGAACTGCAGCAATGGTGTTATTTTTGTCCAGCGCAGGTTGAATTTCAGTGCACTAGATTGCAGTCAGCCCTATCCTGTTGCTGCTTGTATTATACACAACAAGAGACTCAATCACACTCGGATTCAGACTCCATTTTGGCTCCAGCCCCGCGGGACGCCTGCAGAACGCAGCTGAGATGTGGGACAGAGGCGCTTTTGAGGATACAAGCCTCACTATTACAGGAAAAGCCCTGGAGACTCCATGCATGAGCACAGAGATCACAATAAAAGAGCAGGATGATGCATCACCTCACCGTTCCCTGCAGAGAAGATGCAGAAAGAGGAAAACTGAAGCTCATTTTGGGTTTTATGTTAGTGCGTTTTTTGATGCGCACTTTTTATACACAAAAAAATACACTGAGCTGAAACGTTTGGGTTTTATATCACCAAAGAATATGAAATAAAGCAATTTAAAGCAATTATTTAATGAGTGCTGATCATGAGCTTTTGAATTATACTGTTTACAAGCACCAAAATTGAAATACCGCAGTGCATACTGAAAAATAATGAATTAAATTCAGTTCGTCTTTATTTCTAAAGCATGTTTACAAGGTAGATTGTGTCAAAGCAGCTTCACATAGAAGTTCTAGTAGATTGAAATGGTGTCAGTCCAGTTTTCAGAGTTGCAGTTCAGTTCAGTGTGGTTTAATTATCACTGCTGAGTGTCCAAACACTGAAGAGCAAATCCATCCATGCGCAGCTCCACAAGTCCCAAAACCAAGCAAGCCAGTGGCAACAGTGGAGGAACAAACTTCAGCAATTGACCAAAGTGATGGAAAAAACCTTGAGAGAAACCAAGCTCAGGTGGGCACGAGCATTTCTCCTCTGTGCAGAGCTGTAGTCTAGGCGCTGGAGAACGCTGGACGTCCATCATGGAGAAGCTGCAGGTGTGAGTAGGTCACCGGCGGGTGTACAGGCTGGCTCGCGAAATCAATGCTGTGACTCGTCTGTCACTGGGGTCTTTCATCAGTCTGATGCTGTACACTCCTCTATGACCGCCACAGCATCTGCTCAGGATACGGCCTGGTCCAGGATTATGGAGCCCTCTAGAACTCCTCTATGGTTGGCATCATCTCTTCGTATGTGTTGTCCTTGAGGTCCTCGATGGTTGGCATCATCTAAAATACACATTCATGTAACATTTTTAAATATAGTAGTACATGTGAAGTAACACAGTCTTTCCCAAAGTCCTCTAATGCTTTGTAAAGATCTGATTTAATAGTTAAAGGGATAGTTCACCCAAAAACTCAATTTTACTCACTCTCATGTGGTTATAAACCTTTATGAGTATCTTTCTTCTGTTGAACACAAAAGGAGGATATTTTGAAGAAAGCTGAAAACCATTGACTTCCATAGTAGGAAAATGTCCAACATTTTTCAAAATATCTTCTTTTGTGTTTAACAGAAGAAAGAAACTCATAAAGGAAACAAGTAAGTAAATGATGGCATTTTATTTTGGGGTGAACTGTCTCTTTAAATGTGTGTTAATGAATTCCAATCATATGCAAATAGGGCATGATTACATGCTCAATCACAATTAGCATAATCCCCGCCTAAAAATACAAAATAACACAACATAAATTATGTGTACAGCTTATTCTGAGCGTATTAATGTTTGGCTCCAGTATATTTCAAAAATGCAAAAAAGACTAATTAGCAATATGCCTAACTATAAACATTTGCACGTCATGACTTTGCCAAGTACGACGCGATCCTGGATTAACATCTATGTTGATCCTGTTAGAAAATGTAAGCCATACCTAATCTCTACCCCTAAACCCAACCATAACTGTAAATTATTCCTAAAATCAGAGGGGAATAATAGTTGGATAACAATCATGTAGAAGTGCATAAACCTAACCATAAGCCTAACCTTAACACAAACAGTAAACATATCATTCTGATTGGCTGATGGGAATGTTGTTCCAGGATCAACATAGATGTTCATCCAGGAACATGTCCTGCTTGGTGAAATCAGGTTGGCAATAAACATTTAATAAACGTGTCCATCAAAGCTTTTTATCAAGATTTAAAATGCCAAGTGCTGTTCTAAAAGGTCCCGCTGATGGAGCTTCATTTTGGTTGGACCAATGACTGTATAAAATATGGACAATGCGACAGCGCCATTTTCCATTGTGAAGGAAAAAACGCCTCGTGACGGGCACAAACTGTCGCAAAGACTGCTGAAATTGGAGCCTGGGCATGCGCAGAAGGACTGCCTGATGGAGCCAGAGGAGGAGCTGCAGAATCAAACTTCCAACCAAACGCTTGTACATCAAATCAACCACGCCCCCCCAAACTTCTCACTTGACCGCTGGTCTGCACTATAACAAAGGCTCGCTAATGTACACTTTGCGTTTACAAAGGAGCCTGCGTTTGCTGTTTTATCAACACAAATGGTTGTAATAACATTAACAAAGGTGAGGTTTTATATAATGAAGATGTAATCGCGCCAGCTCCGGGCCGCAGCGCACTTTACTCGCAGGCCGATTCCGGCTCAGATGCGGATACATCTGGCCCGATTGACGAGTAGGTACAGCAGACGGAGTCAGGTCGAGGGGTAAGTCTCCAGCAGGCGAGAGTCTAGCCGGAACTGGCCCGATCGTATTTTGCTTTCTGGGTGGTTAGGTGTATATCAGCAAACTGATAAAGCCATGACCTTACCGAATAAACAGTGTTCCACCAGATCCTGTATGTCAGAAACTATAGTTTACTGCTGAGCAACTCATTTTATCATGGTAAAATAGCACAGAAATGGAATAATAACACTTCAGTCTCCTGCCGAAGCTCCGGCGTCTGCTTTGAGAATCTGTCAATCACAGCTGTCAATCACGATGACACGCCCAGCATTAAATTACTGCTCAAAACATACAAAAATGAAGATCTGCACCTATATCAGCTGATAACCAGCGCCTTAACTGACCAGAACCATCTCTCGGAACATTTCATTGCAAGTGTAATTAATTTTTTTATTTGGTCTCATGTCTCCTTCATTAACACAGAGGAGACGGGCTTTATGACTTGTACTGCAGCCAGCCCCCAGGGGGCGATCTAACGGCCGAGACCTTCACTCAAAAGCAGGCTTGTGGCACACTTGGGTTGGACAGTGTTTTTGCTGCAGAGACGCTTTGGTTACTTTGATATGGAATCTACGACAGTAACGCATTACTAGTATCTCATGTTGAGACATATTGCTGAATATTAAAATGCAGTAACCAGTAATGTTAACGCTCCTTTTTTGTTTAGTCATTGATGCTGTATGATGATTGGTTATTTTATTCGTCCCTCCCCTTCTTCACTGATTGCACGGCTGGTCAAAAAATGACAGTGATGTGCACTTTGGTTTTACTCAAAAACACAGTTATTAACTCTCAGCTACAACGAATGAATGAATAAACAAACAAACAAACAAATAAATAAATGAATAAATAAAGTTGGCCCAATAAGAATTGTAAAATATTATAGCAGTGCATCATAATTCAGTGTAATCAGTTTTAAAAGACACACACACACACACACACACATTCAATGTATTTTAAGCACACACATTTAATTTTTGCGGGCTCACGTTCACCTCACAGCAAGAAGGTCGCTGGTTCCAGCCTCGGCTGGGACAGTTGGCGTTTCTGTGTGGAGTTTGCATGTTCACCTCGTGTTCACGTGGGTTTCCTCCGGGTGCTCCGGTTTCCCCCACAAGTCCAAAGACATGCGGTACAGGTGAATTGGGTAAGCTAAATTGTCCCTATGTGTGTAAATGAGTGTGTATGGATGTTTCCCAGTGATAGGTTGCAGCTGGAAGGGCATCTGCTGCATAAAACATATGCTGGATAAGTTGGTGGTTCATTCCGCTGTGGCGACCCTGGATTAATAAAGGGACTAAGCTGCAAAGAAAATGAATGAATGAATGAACATTTAATTTCATTAATTTCTCAGAAAACAAGACTCTGTATCTCCAGTCATTTTGACATCTCCAGTGAGTGTATCTTGATTTCAGATACTGAAAAACACTGAGGAGGACCATCTTTTGTTGTTGCCGTGTGTGTATATGGGTTTGATTTTAAAGAGCTTTGTTATAAACCCTTAAGCTGTAAGTCTCCATGTGGATGATCCCTTTCTCTTTCTTTCAACATTCCCAGAACTCTCCCGGCCATTTCCCCCTCATCGTTCCTAATATTTCCGGGAAGAAGTGCTCTGAATGGCCGGCCTCTGCTCTCTTTGGGAAAGTAGGGCATGTGAGAGCCTGGGGACGTGCGGGATTAATGCACTAATTCCATTCATGCACTATTCAAAACGGCAAAGGTGCTTTCATCGGTAATCTGCTGAGCAGAGCCCAAAACTCACTCCCATTACGCCGTATCATCACAATCCATCTGCAGCTCAACTCATGCTCAGTTTCTCCAACACCAGCCACTTCACTGCGCTCAAAATCTTCATGTGGATTAACTGCTGATCTCAGACCTGCCTATCAAGAGCCTTCGGAAAATCATCAGCGCTGTCAAAAAATATATACAGTTGAAGTCAGAATTATTAGCTCTCCTGTCAATTTTTCTTTCAAATATTTCACAAATGATGTTTAACAGAACAAGGAATTTTTCACAGTATTTCCTATAATATTTTTTCTTCTGGAAAAAGTCTTATTGGTTTTATTTCGGCTAGAATAAAAGCAGTTTTTAATTTTATTTAAACCATTTTAAGATCAATATTATTAGCCCCCTTAAAGTTGCTGTATGTAAGTTTTTGACTTTTCTAAAGCATAGAAATACCATAATATATTTGCCGATATTTCATAAACATGCTAAGTGAACATTCTTGTTTATCTGAAAAACAATGCTGAAGTCAGATATTCTGCTTTGAAAATGTGTGTTAAGTGCCGGGAAGCCTGTCTTTGTTTTGGTTCTTTTAACTCACCCACAGCCAGTTTAACCAATTATATTTCAGCACCCCGGGTTGCCTTGATGGAAAACCATTCGGTTAGAAAGGCTCTCAAAGCATGCGATTGTGACCAAACTGTGACCTTCGGTGGACAGTAGCAGACTCCGAAATGAGACGCAGATTCAGAGTGCCACATGAGGTTATTAATTAGCAAATAACATAAACATTACAAGCGTAAACATCAGGTGAGCAGGTTACATTGTAACCCTGTGTCCTAACAACACGCTATGTAACCAGATTTGCAGTGACAAGCAATTTGGCTGTTTGCACCAGACGGAACAAGACAGAAATGTGAATACAGCCATTCAGAAGCACAGAATAGTGCACTCACTCACAAAATGGTAAGGTTTATAATCTAATTAATACATAGTTAATAGTTAATACATATTAAACCTCTTTAACATTATTAAATGTACATGCTGAGTTACTTTGTGTTGGTTTGCACTGAGTCAAAGTTCTAAAGTTCAATTTCAAATGGTTCAATTTATTTTATTTTCCACGTCTAAGGTGAACTATCTGCTGCTGCTTTCAGTAGTACGGAAATAAATGTGATGTAAAATGGCATTCAGACTCACATTATTAGCATTTAATACTGAATAAAGCACATGAGCTGTACCTGAGCTGATCATTGTCAGTTTTCTGTAGTTGTAGCTGTGAGAAATAGAAGCTGTTTCTAATATATCAATTCGAGGTGTTGGCTAGGACAAAAACTCCTTTTAATATAGAGAATATTCGGTCACACTTTATTTCGATGGTCCGTTTGTTGAATATAAGTTACATTGCATCTACATGTCAATTAATTCTCATTAGATTATAAGTAGACTGTTGGGTTGGGGTTAGGGTTGGGGTTAAGGTAAGTTGACATGTACTTGCAAAGTTTCTTATAGTCAGTTAAATGTCTGTTGAAGGACTGTTAAAAATGTCAGTATCAACAGATATTAAGCAGACAGTCTACTAATACTCAAATGGACCATCAAAATAAAGTGTTACCGAATATTCCTTCTATCGCTTTTAGTTAAAGCTTGATTTAAATCAGCCTTTAAGCTCAATTGTCAGACTCACTCCTGTTGGTTCTCAATCTGGCAACATGTGCTTGTGTTTGTTTTGATCCAGGAATGCAATACCTCAACCACTGGATGTCAAACTTACATACTGTACCTTTAAAGCGGTGGTCCACTATGATATTCATTCATTCATTTTCTTTTTGGCTTGGTACCTTTATTAATCCGGGGTCGCCACAGCGGAATGAATCGCCAACTTATCCAGTACATGTTTTTTTCCCTTGAAGCTGCAACCCATCTCTGGGAAACATCCATACACACTTATTCACACTCATACACTACGGACAATTTAGCCTACCCAATTCACCTATAGCGCATGTCTTTGGACTGTGGGGGAAACCGGAGCACCCGAAGGAAACCCACGCGAACGCAGGGAGAACATACAAACTCCACACAGAAACGCCAACTGACCCAGCCGATGTTCGAACCAGCGACCTTCTTGCTGTGAGGCGACAGCACTACCTACTGCGCCACTGCGTCGCCTGGTTCACTACGATATTATATTTTTGTTTAATGGAGAGCAGACTTTTTCAACACATTTCTAAACATGATAGTTTTAATAACTCATCTCTAATAACTGATTTATTTTATCTTTGCCATGATGACAGTAAATAATATTGGACTAGATATTCTTCAAGACACTTCTATACAGCTTAAAGTGACATTTAAAGGCTTAACTAGGTTAATTAGGTTTACTAGGCAGGTTAGGGGAATTAGGCAAGTTATTGTATAATGATAGTTTGTTCTGTAGAGAATCGAAAAACATATAGCTTAAAGGAGCTAATAATTTTGACCTTAAAATGATTTTAAAAAATTAAAAACTGCTTTTATTCTAGCCGAAATAAAACAAATAAGACTTTCTCCAGAAGAAAAAATATTATCAGACATACTGTGAAAATTTCCTTGCTCTGTTAAACATCATTTGGGAAATATTTAAAAAAGAAAAAAAAATTCAAAGGGGGTTCAATAATTGTGACTTCAACTGTATATAGCAAGCAATTAATAAAGGAGAACTTCCAGAATCTCTCCCAGTTCAGTGCTGGCTTCAGCTAAAACTCCTCAAAGGAGCAGCTCCAACAAGCAGAAGCTGTGGATTGTGACCCACAACCTGTAAGGATTTTTAATTTGTTAAAATTGATCTATGACATGCACAGTGTATAGCGTTAACGGTATGTTGTAGCAAGGATGTAAACAACGGGAAATGCTGTTTGGCACCGCTAACAATTCAGCTACAAATTTATATATACAATATTTATCAGTCAAACCGCTGTAAACACGCACTCTTCAGCAGCACTGCAGTGTCTCTCTCTATGCAGACGCTTTCCCTAAGTTATACATCCCAGATAATGAACTCACAAAAGATATGTAAACGTTTCATATTACTTGCTTATAACCCGAATATATGTGAAAGAAAAAAAATACAGGATAGCCCGCCTAACTCGTGTTGTAGAAGAAAAATCAATCAAAGCTCACACGGGTCGCATCCCACATCTCGTGCATAACTTTAAAAATAACTTAATTCGAGCATCAGAGAAAAATAAAAATACACACACACGCGCTTCTCATGTTACATGCCTCTACAGACTGTTCACACACACAAACGCATAAAATGGCGATTCTCTTAAAGGAGCCACACCCTATTTTCACTCGTTACAGACACTTGTCAGATTTTATTTTAGAGAGCAAGGTCATCCTTTTCATTTTCTGTCTGATTAAGGCTCAAACAGATACTGCTTACAGCTACTCTGACTGACAGTATTTACACAGCTGAGGCAAAGCGCCAGTGTTGCCAGATTGGAAATGTCAAAGTATTGTACCAAAACCTCAAAATTATCGTATTTGGAGGAAAATTATCGCACACGTATTACCACAATACGTAAAAAAAAAAAAAAAAACTGGGCGTACCTTAGTAGAAAGGTTTAAACTCCACCTCCAATTTGCTGTCCTGCGTGTGTTGCCAGATGTTATAAGGGATTCATTTTGGGGTACAAATCGGATGCCGTCATGGACCACAACATAGTGCTGCTGGTTGGCTTGAAAGCAGTGCACCCTCCCGAATTTTTAACATACTCTGAGGTGTGCATGAGCCCATTCAGATTATTTGTAATGAGCCGATTTTCAGTTTTTCAAAAGACTTCATGACCACAGATGTCAGTGCCACCGGTCTGTAGTCGTTTAGTCCTGTGAGTTTGGGTTTCTTTGGTATGGGAATGATGATGGAGCGTTTGAAGCAGGAGGGCACTTCACACAGCTCCAGTGATCTGTTGAAGATCAGGGTGAAGATGGGGGCCAGTTGGTCAGCACATGATTTTAAACAGGCTGGTGTTATAAGATCTGGGCCTGGAGCTTTTTTCCTCTTCTGTTTCCGGAAGACCTGGCGTACATCATCTTCACTGAACTGAAGTGCAGGTATGGGGGAGGCGGGGGGTGTTGGAAGTGATAATGGTGATGTAAACAGCAGTTCAGAGTGGGTGTGGGGGGGTTTTCTCAAACTGGCAGTAAAACTCATTCAGGTCGTTTGCAAGTCGTTGGTTGTCTACAGTGCTGGGGGATGGTGTTTTATAGTCTGTAATGGTTTTCAAACTTTTCCACATGGATGCTGAGTCGCTGGAAGAGAACTGACTCCTTAGTTCCTTAGTTCCTTTTTGCGACTCTGATCTCTTATAGTGTTACATCCATAAAATAACGCATCTAATCTCTTCAGTGTTGCGTTCTGCAGTTTCTCATGCAGTTATATTCAGTATGTAGATCTCCTTATGAAACAGAAGTGAGTCACGCCGCTGATCTTGAGCTTTTATTTATGCTGAATCACTGCTGCTCTTCAACATGACAGACGGATGAACCTCCTCCTGATGCTGAGATCTTCTACACTATCGTTCTCTGGCCACAATCCTGATTTATGAGCGCATAAACACCGCTAAAGGGAAGCCAGAGAGCAACAACTACAGGCAATTTGTCTGATTAAGAGCTGGCAGAGACGCATGGAGGAGAGCCAGAAAACAACAGAGTCACGCTTTAATGAAATATTGACACGGCTTCTGAGAAACATTGATCTTTGTTTGATGGTTTATTCAAAGTGCTCTCGGAAATTAAAATAATTACTTGGAATTCATTTCACACACACTGCTTTCATTCTGGATGATCACCGGTTAACTCTTAATCATTCACTCTAGACGTGACATTTTCGTTTTTGTAGCTGAAATCTTCTGAAAATGATGGAAGATGACAGGATTTAGGTGTAAAAGTAGGTCGTATGACTCATTCTGGAAGTTTTTTGCCTGCAGAATAAGATATTGAAAACTAATAACTTTTTGTCGTGCTTTTCTGAGTTATTTTTAACCATAATTGTGAGTTTTTCTTGTCACAAGCACTTAAAAATATATATATATATATATATATATATTTTTTTTTTTTTTTTGCTGCTTGTTCAAACCACAACACAATTCTTAAGTTTTTTGGGGGGAGACGGCTTAATTGTTTTATGTTCAATCCACTTAAATTTGTGAAAACCAATTAACTTAATTGAATTGAGTTGGAACAACATGAATTAATTGTGGTTTAAAGCGAGTATTTATATACACTCACCGGCCACTTTATTAGGTACATCCTACTAGTACAGTGTTGGACCCCCTTTTGCCTTCAGAATTGCCTTAATTCTTTGTGGCAGAGATTCAACAAGCTATTGGAAATATTCCTCAGAGATTTTGCTCCATATTGACATGATAGCATCACGCAGTTGCTGCAGATTTGTCGGCTGCACATCTATGATGCCAATCTCCCGTTCCACCACATCCCAAAGGTGCTCTATTGAATTGAGCTCTGGTGACTGTGGAGGCCATTTGAGTACAGTGAACTCATTGTCATGTTCAAGAAACCAGTCTGAGATGATTCACGCTTTATGACATGGTGTGTTATCCTGCTGGAAGTAGCCATCAGAAGATGAGTACACTGTGGTCATAAAGAGATGGACACAGCCATATCACCCTGCAGCCCAAGAGCGGTTACTCACTGAAGCTAAGCAGGGCTGAGCCTGGTCAGTACCTGGATGGGAGACCACATGGGAAAAACTAGGTTGCTGTTGGAAGTGGTGTTAGAGAGGCCAGCAGGGGGCGCTCAACCTGTGGTCTGTGTGAGTCCTAATGCCCCAGTAAAAGTGAAGGGGACACTACACTGTCAGTGGGCGCCGTCTTTCGGATGAGACGTTAAAACCGAGGTCCTGACTCTCTGTGGTCATTAAAAATCCCATGACACTTCTCGTAAAGAGTAGGGGTGTAACCGCGGTGTCCTGGCCAAAGTCCCTCAATCTGCCCTTACCCATCATGGCCTCCTAATCATCCCCATCCACCGAATTGGCTCTATCACTGTCTCTTCAATCCACCAATAGCTGGTGTGTGGTGAGCGCACTGGCGTCGTTGTCCTGTGGCTGCCGTCGCATCATCCAAGTGGATGCTGCACACTGGTGGTGGTGTGGAGAGACTCCCCTCATGATTGTGAAGTGCTTTGGGTGCATGGCCATACACAATAAATGCGCTATATAAATACACATTACATTACATAGTCAGCAACAATACTCAGGTAGGCTCTGGCATTGGCACATCGCTCAATTGGTACTAATGTTACCAAGCTTCTGCTGTTTACTGTTGCCTTTCTATAAGCTGGAACCAGTCTGGCCATTCTCCTCTGCCCTCTGCCATCAACAAGGCATTTGCGCCCACAGAACTGCCGCTCACTGGATATTTTCTCTTTGTCGGACCATTCTCTGTAAACCCTAGAGATGGTTGTGCGTGAAAATCCCAGTAGATCAGCAGTTTCTGAAATACTCAGACCAGCCTGTCTAGCACAAACCATGCCACATTCAAAGTCACTTAAATCCCCTTTCTTCTCCATTCTGATGCTCGGTTTGAACTGCATCAGATCGTCTTGACCATGTCTACATGCCTAAATGCATTGAGTTGCTGCCATGTGATTGGCTTATTAGAAATTTACGTTAACGACCAGTTGGACAGGTGTACCTAATAAAGTGGCCGGTGAGTGTGTGTAGATATAATTATATATACAGTATCAGGTTTTTGTGTGTTCAACATAACTTAAAATGAGGTTTATAAAACAAGTTTAACTTTTCTTCTCAGAAACAAATAAATAATAAAGATAATTTTGACCTTTCATCTTATAAATAATAATTTTTCCACATTTATATCTAACTATTTGTTTTCGCAACATTAAAAAGGGAACTTTTGTACTTCATATACATTTTTTCTTCTTTTTTTTTAGCATTTTTTTTTTTTTTTGCATAAGAGAGTTTTGAGCTTTTTATCACACAATTCTGGCTTTTTGCTTTAAAATTGAGTTTATTTTTTTACCGCAGAATGAAATAAAGAAAAGGCTGATTCCAACCTTTATCTCATAATTCTGAGTTTATTTATTGATATTTGTGAATCTTTATGAATTTCTTCTCTCAAATGTAAGCTCACGTCCTTAAATTGTCTTATTCTTTTGTTATGCGCTAAAAAAAAAAGCTAATTGTGACTTTTTTTCTTAAAGTTGTTATTTTATATCTTTCAATTCTGACTTATTTAAATTCTGAATACATTTTTATTGTGTTTTAGCATAAGTTATACAACATATGCATAGGTATACGATAAGGAAGATCTCATTTCTGTGTGCTATAGTCCTGAAGTGTGATCAGACAGACATGCAGGATCTCTTCTTCATGCTTCACAGTGATTGTGTGCTGTTTTTCATGTCCAGACCTGCTGCTGAATGATGCTGTCCTCTGAGAGATGCTGTGTGTGGACAGATAGCTTGAAAAAAACAATCCTGTATAATAGACTCAGGGCGTACTCACACTATGCTATCCGAACAGTGCCCAGGCCTGTTTCCCGGATCGTTTAAGAAGTGTGAGTGCTCTGAATCGAGCTCAGGCACGGTTCACTTGGGCGGCCCTGGCCCGGTTGGAAAAGGTGGGCCTGAGCGCGGTTCACTTGGGCTCAAGCGCGGTACGCTTGTGTATGAGTGCAAAACGCGCCTGAGCCCGAAACTGATAGCGAGACGTGACTTTTAAGGGATTGTTTGATATGGATTATTTAATCATTCGTACTGTTCAATGAACGCAAACTGTCATAGATTATTAAAGACGCAAACCCCTCACTGCACGTCAGCTGCACCATCAGCAAACCTCCTAATTCCTGCAGCACGAGGACTTTATGAGTGTTTATGAGCGTCAAAAGTGGCTGATCTGTTCGGCGAAATATTAGACTGCGTGTCACCACATATCCAACGACTTAAACGATATAACTAAAGAAATCTCCACTGTGCTAAGCGAGAGCGCTTACTGAACAGCGCATCATCGATGACGTAAGCGTGCCCAAGCCCGAATGTAATGTGAGTTCGGGGTGTCGGGGGAGATGGGAGGGGGGACAAGCGTGCTTCGGCCCGGTTCAAGGCAACTGTACATATTGTGAGTACACCCTTAATCGATGATGCGCTGTTCAGTAAGTGCTCTCGCTTAGCACAGTGGAGATTTCTTTAGTTATATCGTTTAAGTCGTTTGAAATGCGGTGACACGCAGTCAGATATTTCGCCGAACAGATCAGCCACTTTTGACGCTCATAAACAATCATAAAGTCCTCGTGCTGCAGGAATTAGGAGGTTTGCTGGAGGTGCAGCTGACGTGCAGTGAGGGGTTTGCGTCTTTATTAATCTACGACAGTTTGCGTCATTGAACAGTACGAATGATTAATTAATCCATATCAAACTGTCCCTTAAAAGTCACGTCTCGCTTTCAGTTTCGGGCTCAGGCGCGTTTTGCACTCACACACAAGCGTACCGCACTTGAGCCCAAGTGAACCGCGCTCTGGCCCACCTCTTCCAACCAGGCCAGGGCCGCCCAAGTGAACCGTGCCTGAGCCCGATTCAGAGCACTCACACCTCTTAAACGATCCGGGAAACGGGCCTGGGCAGGTTCAGATAGCATAGTGTGAGTACGTCCTAACATATGCGTTAGTTAGATATCAACACCTATTTAGTATTTGTCAACTTGCTCCGCCCTGACAGATCTGCTGTTTAAAGTCTTACAGGCACAGTAGCGGATCATTCAAATAGTAATTATTAGACTTTCCTTGTGTTATTTTAAACTTTCTCAAATGTAGGCAGGGCTTGATTTTGTTCATGTGAATTGATTGGATGATTGTGATTTGCTATTGGTGGATCTCATGTGAGTGGCAGGTTGACCCCCCCACCCCCCCCCCCCCCCCCCACCCCCTTGTAACATTAAACACCAATCAGAGAAGAGATGTTGCTGGCAAAATTAGGTCATTTAGTTTCAACAAGAAATGTAAAACATGAAAAAATGAATAAAAATAAAATGATCTCTGAAAAAAAGAGGTAGAAAATTTGTCAATGGGGTAAACTGTGTTTGAGTGGCACGTAATATATATATATATATATATATATATATATATATATATATATATATATATATATATATATATATATATATATATATATATATATATATATATATATATATATATATATATATATATATATACAGTTGCAATCAGAATTATTCAACCCCCTGATTTATTAGCCCCCCTGTTTATTTTTTTCCCCAATTTCTGTTTAGCAGAGAGCAGATTTCTTCAACACATTTCTAATCATAATAGTTTTAATAACTCATCTCTAATAACTGATTTATTTTATCTTTGTCATGATGACAGTAAATAATATTAGACTAGATATTCTTCAAGACGCTTCTATACAGCTTAAAGTGACATTTAAAGGCTTAACTAGGTTAATTAGGTTAACTAGGCAGGTTAGGGGAATTAGGCAAGTTATTGTATAATGATGGTTTGTTCTGTAGACTATTGAAAACAAAATATAGCTTAAAGGGGCTAATAATTTTGACCTTAAAATGGGTTTTAAAAAATTAAAACTGCTTTTATTCTAGCCGAAATAAAACAAATAAGACTTTCTCCAGAAGAAAAAATATTATCAGACATACTGTGAAAATTTTCTTGTTCTGTTAAACATCATTTGGGAAATATTTAAAAAAGAAAAAAAATTAAAGGGGGTTGAATAATTCTGATTGCAACTGTATATATATATCACATTGGTATTAATATGTACACTTAAAATGCACTTCTAAGGCACTTCTAAATGCACTTCTACATTTTATAGATAAAATTTGAAGTAGCACCACTATTTTTGTACCTTTTTTCTGAGAGTGGACTCATACATAGTTTTAATAAAAACAATAGCCTATAGACTAAAAAATAAGAATAATAAGAATGTTCATTTTAATTTCATGACAAATCTTATTGTAACTAATTGTTTTCAATTACTTTTGACATTTGATACCCTAAATGTTTGTGTTTGTTTTGTAAATGTAGGACAATTCTTAAGCAAGACTCCTTTATTATTTTTAGAAGTCTTGATTTTTGGAAAAAAAAAAGACTATAGCTAAGTGACTAATCATAAATCAAATAATAAATATAATACAATAGTGTAAGAAAACCAATAACATCAACACTATCTCATGAGACTAATGTAGCTTTTTGATTTAGTGGCAAATTTGTGTGAAATTGTGTGATCTCGTTTGTACATTTCAGTACAGCTTTCTCATCTCCTGATGACTTAATTATCTTCCTTCCGTGGTCTTCAAGTTTTCTCTCCATCTTTTCAGATGCATGAATAAGGCTTTCTCACTCACACTTCATGCAAGACAATTTTACTTTGAATTTCTCAATAGCAGGAGGAAAGCTGTTTTTACTTATTTTTACAATATTTTTTACTTGTCTAGAAAGTAGAGAATTTGAAGATATTTGCACTAGAAACAAGACAAAAACTCTAATATAAGTAAGAAAAGCATTTTTTTGCAGTGTATTGAGAAGTTTTTTTTTATTGTCCTGAAAAATTAAAGTGTCAAAAACAGAAAGAATCACGGCTGTTTTCGACATTATTAATGATAAAAAGCTTAATATTACAGTGATTTTTGAAATAAGCATATGACTGGAGGAATGAAAACTGGAATAATGATGCTGAAAAATAATTATTGCATCACAAAAATAAATGTTAACACTTTACGATAATGTTGTATTTACGAACATGAACAAACAACGAGCAATACATTTATTTATGCATCTTTGTTGACATTAGGTAATGAAAATAAAGTTGTTAACTGTTCATGTTAACTCACAGTGCATTAACTAATGTTAACAAGCATGAATTAAAATTTTAATAATGCATTAGTAAATGTTGAATTAGGATTAATAAATGCTGTATATGTGTTGTTCACTATTAGTTCATGTTACTAAATACATTAAGTATTGAAAGTGAATAAATTACTTAACATAATAAATTAAAAGCTAGTTTAAAGTGTAATAATATCCACTGTATTACTGAGTTTACGTTTTATTAACAACAACAACAATAAATCTAAAGAAAGTGCTTTCAAAAACTTCTATTAACAGCTTTTATTAACCAAAGTGCATCATACCTCAGACGCACATTAAATATAACCTTGCACATTAAGATTCATTGTTTACACAGTTGTAAAGCATCTGGCTGATATCCCTAGTGTGGACAATTACAGTTTAATCATGATTCAGCCTGCAGTTTGTGGTGATTTTGCACACTGTGACAGGATCAGCTATAATGGTCATAAATGTGTCCCTTGTGGCATCAAACTCTCTCCGATAACTGAATGTATTTGCGCTCGTGCTGCTGGTCTTAATTATAATTTGTTAGCAATAATTGTGTTTCCAGCGGGCAGCAGCGCAATGTTTCAGCCATGAGAAGCTTCTGAGAACTGCAAAGGCTCTGGATCTGGGGTGTGTTTCCTAAAATCATCATTAGCCAACTATTTTCGCTGTTAAATATTGTTTGGTGATTCTGTGTTTCCTGAATCTATCGTTCCAATGAACATATGCAAATAGCATTACAATCTTGTGTGGTTGAACTACACCTCTGCATTGTATGTAAAGCCTTGCTTGTTAACCCTTGTGTATTGCTTAAATTTACCACCCATTGGTTATGTTCGGGGCTGTTTTTGCCCCATTGACTTCCATTATAATCACATTTTTTTGATTGCAAAGCCATGGCTGCGTATGGTCATGCATTGTTGATTATTGCTGGTTTTCCCTGTTGGGAAGATTTTGAGTTTGTCAAAAATAGTCAAAAGTTATTCTAATAATAATCATTAAACAGATCTGAAATCAAATGTAATTTTATGGGCAACAAAAAAAGTATTGTTTTTTTGGATATGAGATTAAGCTATTGTGTTATATGTTATTGTTAGTTGATTTATGCTTTAATAGTAGCATTAAGGAAATATTAAATAATCATTCATTCATTCATTTTCTTTTCGGCTTAGTCCCTTTATTAATCCGGGGTCGCCACAGCGGAACGAACCGCCAACTCATCCAGCATATGTTTTACGCAGCGGATGCCCTTCCAGCTGCAACCCATCACTGGCAAACACCCGTACACTCTCATTCACACACATACACTACGGACAATTTAGCTTACCCAATTCACCTGTACCGCATGTCTTTGGAATTGTGGGGGAAACCAAAGCACCCGGAAGAAACCCACACGAACGCGGGGAGAACATGCAAACTCCACACAACCGAGACTCGAACCAGCGACCTTCTTGCTATGAGGCGACAGCACTACCTACTTGTTTTAGTTGAGTATGGATGGACAAAACAAGACAAGTTATTTGTTTATTACAACTATAACTCACTTTTATATTGGATTTAAAAAACTACAAACAAACGAATGAATGAATGAATGAATGAATGAATGAATGAATGAATGAATGAATGAATGAATAAATTAAATAATTAAAAGTAAAAAATAAATAAATTAAATAGAATAAATTAAATAAATTAAATAACTAAAATAAAATAATTAAAATAGATTAAATAAATAAATATAGTAAATAAATAAATAAAACAGATAAAATGAATAAAATAGAACAAATAAATAAATAAATAAAATAAAGGAAATAAGTAAAATAAAATAATTAGAATAGATTAAATAAGTAAATATAGTAAATAAATAAATAAACCAGATAAAATAGAATAATTAAATAAAATTAATAAATATTGTAAATAAATAAATAAAACAGGTAAAATAAATGAAGTAAATAAAATAAAGTAAATAAATAAAATAGAATAAGTAAAATAAATAAGTAAAATAAAAAATATAGTAAATAAATTAAATAGATTAAATAACTAAAATAGATTAAATTATTATATATAATAAATGTAATAAATAAAACAGATCAATTAAATAAATAAAATAGATTAAATATATTAAATTAAATAAATATAGTAAATAAAAAAATTAATAAATAAAAAATGTTAAAAATAAGTAATTATAATAAATAAATAAATCAAGTAAATAATAAAGTAAATAAATAAAATTGATAAAGTAGATAAAATAGAATAAATAAAGTAAATAAAATAAAATAGATTCAATAAATAAATATAGTAAATAAATAAATAAAACAGGTAAAATAAATAAATAAAAGATTAAAATAGATTAAATAAATAAAATAAGTAAATATAGCAATAAAATAAATAAAACAGGTAAAATAAATAAGTAAAAGATTAAAATAGATTAAATAAATAAAATAAATATAGTAAATAAATAAATAAAAGATTAAAATAGATTAAATAAATAAATATAGTAAATAAATAAATAAAAGATTAAAATAGATTAAATAAATAAAATAAATAAATATAGTAAATAAATAAATCAGATAAAATAAATAAATTAATTAATAAATAAAACAGATAGAATAAATAAAATACAATAAATAAATAAAATCCACATATAGTGTGCGTGAGTGAAACAATTATACAAAATGTCAGGCCTCTGTTTCTCTACCCCCTTGAGGAGCATCATTACAGAAGTTTTACATATTAATTAATGTGGTTCAAATGTAATGTCACTACATAGTTTATTTCATCAGCGATGCATCATACTATGGTAGTTCAGCCACAAGTTGGGTCATTATTTAAGAAACGCACCCCATGGGCAAGAAAAGATTAACCATGAGGGAAGCATGACTGATATCTGTTGTGAATAAATAAATAAGTCAGTAAATGAGAGAGTGCCTGTGTTTATATGCTAATCCTCTGGGATGTTCATCTGAGCTGGTCTGCTGCAGGACACTGTCAGCTCTTCTGTGTGTGTGCATGACCGCGAGTGCTTTGTATACAGTGAGTGAACTGATTCCGAGTGTCGTTTGCTTCATGGCCTACTTTGAGACTACAGGAAAACTTTTGAAAACACACATGCTTAAAGCTAACAGAGAACGTTCTCGAAATGTTCTCTCAATGTTTTCTTAAAGTTAGCACTGTGGCCTCACACCAAGAAGGTCGCTGGTTTGAATCCCGGATGGGCCAGTTGGCATTTCTGTGTGGAGTTTGCATGTTCTCCCCGTGTTGGTGTGGGTTTCCTCCGGTTGCTCCGGTTTCCCCCACAGTCCAAACACATGCCCTATAGGTGTGTAAAACTTATGTTGAAATAGTTGGTGGTTCATTCCGCTGTGGCGACCTCTGAAATAGAGACTAAGCTGAAGGAAAATGAATGAATGAATGATCTTTGATGAATAGTTTGTGTCAGTGTGTATTTTCTGCTGGTTTCTGTCCTCCAGCTTGACCCGGAGTCAGCTTTAACTTGTAGCGATCACATTTAATCTCTTTCAATACAGCAGGAGACACCACAGATATTTCAGCTTTTTATTTCATCTGTTTTGTTTTGTTTTTCTTTACAATTAATCTAAAGCCGCATGTCTGCAGTCTACTTCATCTCTTCTGACAGACTGAGATGAATTGTATATGAGATTACAGCGGACTCAACAGATCCTTTTCCTCTTTTTGTTCTGAATGATATTTATTCTGTGTTCGAGGGGAATTTGAAAACTAATTTTGCAGGATATTTTTGTGTGGAGACGCCTGTGACCTTGTGCATAATGTTTGCTTTGGATTACAGTTTATTCTGGTGAAAGAAACCCGAATAAGTCAGAGTGGTTGATGGCCATGCAAAATGACATAAGCTGCTTATTAATGTTCTTTATTTTAAATATAATATATGCATTAAATTGTTTTAAAGTGACTGTTTAAAAAGACTTTTTTAATATGTTTTTGAGCTTTCTTATTCATCAAGGAATGATTAAATGAAACTGGTTTTTACAAAAATATGAAGAAGAATATGAACAGCAAAATATTTTTAAATAGAATTAAAATATATAATAAAATAAAATAAAATAAAATATAATATAATATAATATAATATAATATAATATAATATAATATAATAAAATAAAATATAATATAATATAATATAATATAATATAATATAATATAATATAATATAATAAAATAAAATATAATATAATATAATATAATATAATATAATATAATATAATAAAATATAATATAATATAATATAATATAATATAATATAATAAAATATAATATAATATAATATAATATAATATAATATAATATAATATAATAAAATATAATATAATATAATATAATATAATATAATATAATATAATAAAATATAATATAATATAATATAATATAATATAATATAATATAATAAAATAAAATATAATATAATATAATATATTATAATATAATATAATATAATATAATATAATATAATATAATATAATATAATAAAATATAATATAATATAATATAATAAAATAAAATAAAATATAATATAATATAATATAATATAATATAATATAATAAAATATAATATAATATAATATAATATAATAAAATAAAATAAAATATAATATAATATAATATAATATAATATAATATAATATAATAAAATAAAATAAAATAAAATAAAATATAATATAATATAATATAATATAATATAATATATAGTAAAGGGAATAAGCCGAAAAGAAAATGAATGAATGAATGAATAATATATAGTATAATACAATATAGCATTGTGATATTACATTTTAATATATATTAAAAATGTATAAAAAATATATAAAAAATAAATGTTATTAGTTTATTTCATCTATTATATTATATTATATTATATTATATTATATTATATTATATTATGTTATATTATATTATATTATATTATATTATATTATATTATATTATATTATATTATATTTGATTATATTTGATTATATTTGATTATATTTGTAATTCTATTATAATAAGCATTGTGGAGTTTTAAATTGTAATATATTAAAAATAAATAAAAATAAATATTATTAGTTTATATAATATAATATAATATAATATAGTATAGGCAACCCAGTGGCGCAGAAGGTATTGCTGTTGCCTCACAGCAAGAACGTCGCTGGGTCGCAGGTTCGAACCTCGGCTGGGCTGGGTCAGTTGGCGTTTCTGTGTGGAGTTTGCATGTTCTCCCTGGGTTCGCGTGGGTTTCCTCCGGGTGCTCCGGTTTCCCCCACAGTCCAAAGACATGCGGTACAGGTGAATTGGGTAAGCTAAATTGTCCATAGTGTATGAGTGTGAATGTGTGTGTGGAAGTTCCCAGAGATGGGTTGCGGCTGGAAGGGCATCCGCTGCGTAAAATCGTGCTGGATAAGTTGGCGGTTCATTCCGCTGTGGCGACCCCGCAAGGGACAAAGCTGACAAGAAAATGAATGAATGAATGAATAATATAATATAATATATCATTGTGATATATTAAATTGTAATATATTAAAAATGAATAAAAATTTAAAATTAATAATAATACTTTATTTCAAATACTATTTTATTTTATAAATGTGATTATATTATAATAAGCATTGTGATATATTAAATTGCAATATATAAAAAATAAATAAAAATAAATATTATTAGTTAATAAAATGTTATATATTATATTATAATTGTGATTATATTAGAATAAGCGTTAGGATATATTAAATTATAATATATAAAAAATTAAATAATAATAAATATTATTTGTTTATTTCATATAATATAGTATGATAAGTTATATTGTAAAATGTTACAATATACTATAATAAAATAAACAAATTTTTTTTGTTTTTATAATTTACAATTTAATATATTACCATGCTTTCTGGAGGATCAAGTCACTCTGAAGACTCCTGAATACTCAATTTTAAATTGCAAATAAATTAAATAAAAATCAGCTTTCTATCCCATAAATAAATTGCATTTTAAAATACATTCAAATAGAAAAAACATATTTAAAATTGTTCTAATATTTCAGAATATTTTGGATTTTTTTGGGTATTTTTCCTCTAAAAATAGGTATTTTTAAAATATTATTAGTTTTTTATTTAAATATTATTAGTTTATTTCATATAATATAATATATGCAATAAACTAATAATGGTTAAGTTTAATTTAAATTTTTTAATATTTTTATTAATTTTACTTTTATTTTAATATAATATTATATTTATTTTTTATATTATTATATATAATTTTTTATTATAAAAATATAAAAATATTTTAATATAAATTTAATATAATATAATATAATATAATATAATATAATATAATATAATATAATATAATATAATATAATATAATATAATATAATATAATATAATATAATAATATACAGTAATTATATTATATTATATTATATTATATTATATTATATTATATTATATTATATTATATTATATTATATTATATTATATTATTCATTCATTTTCTTGTCGGCTTTGTCCCTTGCGGGGTTGCCACAGCGGAATGAACCGCCAACTTAACCAGCACGATTTTACGCAGCGGATGCCCTTCCAGCCGCAACCCATCTCTGGGAACATCCACACACTCATTCACACTCATACACTACAGACAATTTAGCTTACCCAATTCACCTGTACTGCATGTCTTTGGACTGTGGGGGAAATCGGAGCACCCGGAGGAAACCCACGCAAACGCAGGGAGAACATGCAAACTCCACACAGAAACGCCAGCTGACCCAGCCTAGCCGAGGTTCGAACCTGCGACCCAGCGACGTTCTTGCTGTGAGGCAACAGCACTACCTACTGCGCCACTGCGTTGCCTATATTATATTATATTATATTATATTATATTATATTATATTATATTATATCATATTATATTATATTATATTATATTATATTATATCATATTATATTATATTATATTATATTATATTATATTATATTATATTATATTATATTATATTATATTATATTATATTATATCATATTATATTATATTATATTATATTATATTATATTATATTATATTATATCATATTATATTATATTATATTATATTATATATATATTATATTATATTATATTATATTATATTATATTATATTATATTATATTATATTATATTATATCATATTATATTATATTATATTATATTATATTATATTATATTATATTATATTATATTATATTATATTATATCATATTATATTATATTATATTATATTATATTATATTTTATTATATCATATTATATTATATTATATTATATTATATTATATTATATTATATTATATTATATTATATTATATTATATCATATTATATTATATTATATTATATTATATTATATTATATTATATCATATTATATTATATTATATTATATTATATTATATCATATTATATTATATTATATTATATTATATTATATTATATTATATTATATTATATTATATTATATTACTATATTTTCCCAGAAATGGGTTGCGGCTGGAAGGGCATCCACTGCGTAAAACATGTGCTGGATAAGTTGGTGGTTCATTCCGCTGTGGCGACCCCGGATTAATAAAGGGACAAAGCCGAAAAGAAAATGAATGAATGAATATTATTATATTATATTATATTATATTATATCAATAATATTTATTTTTATTTATGTTTATTATAGAAAAAAACATATTAAATTTGTTGTAATATTTCTGAATATTCCTGATTTTTTTGGTACTTTTCACCAACTGAATGCAGCCTTGGTGAGCAGAAAAAAACTCCTCTGCAAAACCTCTCAAAAATAACAAACCATGCAAAAACTGATAAGTGTGTGCAGAAGTAAACGCTCCTGCAATGTGTATATTTGAGCTCAGGGCTGAGAAAGAGATGAAATAAGACGCAGCTGGGCAGTGCTGTATTATTTGATTTTGTGTTTTAGGCAAGGGAGGGCAGGATTTTTAATGCACCGCAGGCCAAGAACAACTCCGCTGATATCAGGAGGCCAAATTAGAGAGCAGAACAAAGACTTTTCTGGAGGGCGAATTTGCTTTTTGATGTAGTTATCATTGTGATATCATTGAGTCCAGGAGCTGAGAGCAGAAGAGGCTGTTTCTCTGTGGACTGGGGGTTATAAAGTGACTGCTGTGTAGTTTAATGAGGATTAGTTCATCATTTTTGAGCCTTATGACAATGTTTTCAGCCAAAATATGATTTATGATTTTTGGTTTACATGACAACAACACTGGCACAGTGGCTCGGTGTTTAGCACTGTGGCCTCACAGCAAAAAGGTCGCTGGTTTGAGTCCTGGCAGGGCCGGTTTGCACTTCTGTGTGGAGTTTGCATGTTCTCTCCATGTTGGCGTGGGTTTCCTCCGGGTGCTCCGTTTTCCCCCACAGTCCAAACACATGCGCTATAGGGGAATTGAATAAACTAAATTGGCCGTAGTGTATGAGTGTGTGTGTGAATGAGTGTGTATGGGTGTTTCCCAGTACTGGGTTTCAGCTGGAAGGGCATCCGCTTTGTAAAACATATGCTGGAATAGTTGTCGGTTCATTCCGCTGTGGTCACCCCTAATAAATCAGAGACTAAGTTGAAGGAAAATGAATGAATGAATATTTACATGTGTGTAATTATCTTTTATAACTTAAAGGTGCAGTATGTAAGTTTGACACCCAGTGGTTGAACTAGGTATTGCAGTCCTGAATCATAATAAAGGTACGCCGGGTTGCCAGTTTGAGGGATTTTAAACTGTGTTCTAAATAAAAGCAACGACACGCGATTGAGGGAATATTCTCCATATTAAAAGGAGTTTTGGTTCTAACCAACACCTCGAATTGATTTATTAGAAGCGGCTTCTATTTCTCACAGCTGAACAACAGAAACCCATGACAGATCACCTCAGGTAAGCCTCGTGTGCTTTATTCAGTGCTAAATGCTAACAATGCGAGTTTGAATGCATTTTACATGACGTGTATTACCATATACTGAAAGCAGAAAGTTCACTTCACCTTTAATGATGTTAAAGAGGGTTAACATGTATTAAATAGATTCTAAACCTTACCGTTTTGTGAGTGAGTGCATATTCTGTGCTTCTGAAAGGCTGTATTTAAATTTCTGACGTGTTTTGTGGTGCAAACAGCCAAATGGCTCATCACTCATAACAATCTCGTCACAGCGTGTTGTTAGGACACGCGATGTAACCTGCTCACAGTCCTAATATTTATGTCATTTGCTAATTAACGTCATGTGGAACTGAATCTGTCTCATTTTGACATCTGATACTTTCCACTACACTGTAGCTTTTCGCTCATGGACGCATGCTTTCAGAGTCTTTCTGAATGAATGAATGAATGAAATATGCTGTTTTCCAACAAGGCAACCCGGGGTGCTGAATTATAATTGGCTAAACTGGCATGTGCATGTGAAAATTACCTAAACAAAGACATCATTCCGGCACGGAAAAAAACATTTTCAAAGCAGAATATCTGACTTCAGCATTGTTTGTCAGTTAAACAAGTATGTTCACTTGGGATGTTTCTTAAATATCTGCACACATATTATTGTATTTTTATGCTTTAGAAGAGTCAAAAACTTACATACAGCACCTTTAAAGCACCAAACCTGTCCCTAAAATTACCTGTATCTCAACTTAATAGCCCCATACGCTTATTTCACGCGACCGCCATTTTAGAACACGAAAGCGAGGCTGCGGTGGGAAGAAAGCCGGAAGTATAGGATCAGCACTGTAAACATTGCAACAATATGCTGTGTGCTATAAACCTCCAGCTGTTGCTGTGACTTCAAAATGCAGAAATGGTGTAAACACTTTAATATCATTCCGTTCAGTTTCATTTAAACAATTAAAAGCATATTAGGCGTCTAACAACATCACAATCTCTTTAAGAGTGATGCGCTTAAGTGTCCTCCTCGACTTCAGTCCAGGGCAGCAGGTAAACACCGTGGGGACGCTTCCCTGCTTCAGCCTATGTAACCCGGTGAGTGATGAAACACTGCAGTCCTCTGTAGCACATCTTCGTGTTGTCTTTAACAGTGTTGTCCCGGTACTGAAGTTTTAAAAACGTCAATTTCCCGCTAACATTTACGCGCCGCTGAGCGCGCTCATAAACAACGCTGATTTTCCGTAGTATTCACCAGTGCTCAACAGAATGACTGTGAAGGTTATCAGCTTCCTGCTCTTCACAGATTGAAAACACACATAGACGGATATTGGAGCGTTTTAAAGCCGTGAAGATCAGTCGTTTCATCAGCGGATCGCTTGTCTGTGTTTGCACTCGGTAAACAGCGGTGAGGTGAACTGATGACCTTCACAGCCAATCAGAGTGATTTCTGTTGAGCACGTGAACACAATGGCCAATCAGCGCTGTTTAAGAACTCCATGAACAGTGTCTTAAATGTTAACGAGAAATTGGCGTTTTTTTTACATTTCATTACGGAAATTTTGTATCGTGACAGTCTAA
Organism: Danio kyathit; assembly: GCA_903798195.1. Classification (NCBI taxonomy): domain Eukaryota; kingdom Metazoa; phylum Chordata; class Actinopteri; order Cypriniformes; family Danionidae; genus Danio; species Danio kyathit. The sequence goes on along the minus strand of LR812524.1, from coordinate 3,441,667 downwards.
TATAGTTAAAGACTCAGTTCATTAACTTGAGTTTGATGAATGGCATCTAAAATGTGTGTTTGGGAAAGAAAACGTTAGCCAAGTAGTGCCATTTCCCTTAACTTAGCTGAAAATGAGGTGAAATATCCCTTTTTATTTTCACTATTCATTCAGAACGGACCTTAGGGTCACTCGGAAGGCGCTGAAATCATAAATTTGTGTCACATTCTCTTCGCTGATAAGATATACAGCCAGGTACACAACATTCCTGTGTGACTCAGTCTATACTTCCGGGTTTCTTCCCACCGCAGCCTCGATTTCGCTGTTAATAATGGCGGCCGCATGAAATCAGTCTATAGGTGTTCTGCAATAAAATATAAACCCTGTAAGTACATTGTACATCATTTTGTTGCAAGTACGTTGAAGTTAATGTGACATCAATTAAATTATAACCGTCGCCCCATTCACACGGGGCTTCAGCGTCAACGCTTGACAGAGGGCGTGGCTGAAGTTGGGGCTGACGCGATCGTCATAGCAGCGTCAGCCAATGAAATTAGTCAGCAATAGGCCACTGTTGGAGCTGGTGTATTTGCATACAGCGATCTGATTGGCTGACGCTTCCGTCGGCGCTTGAAAAGTTGAGCATGTCCCAACTTCTGCTGCGAGCAACGCCTCTGAAGCGGCACCGACGGATCCACAATGCAGTTCGGCAACGCCTGACGTCACCCATTCAAATTGAATGGGAAGCGTTGAAGCTGACGCCCCGTGTGATGGCTTCAGTCCCTGTACAACAAAAAACAGGTTGAGATCCTCGCTCTTTTATATTTGCTGACAGTTTTTTGATAATCAGAAGATTGGGAAGCAAAAAAAAAAAAAAAAAAAAAGTGGTCTTATTTCCTGCAGAGCAGAGTTTCATTTAAGCAGATCTGACAGAGTCTGACATGAGGGGATCAAAGTTCAAAAGTGCAATCTTTGAAGCAAACCGAGCCTCAGGACAGCTGGAGATGCTGAACAACACTCAGCTGATCTCAGGTCAGACAGTCACTCAGATCAAACCTCCAGCTGGAGATCTCAAAACTTCTGGAAAAGAAATACATTTTCTGACTGAGCAAAATTGAAGATGATTGCTAAATGCTGAAAGGGATAGTTCACCCAAAACTGAAAATGCTCTCATCATTTACTCATTTTCCACTCATTTCATTTCCAACCTGTTTAAGTTGAATTATTCTGTTTATTTCATTGAAGATGACATGAAGAATGCCATGGATTTCTGTATATACTGTTAACAATTTTTTGTAAATTGCACAGTATTCACCTCTAATATGAATTGAATTTTACCGTAGGACAGTTATGCGGTATGTTCCTGTATGTTAAAGTTGCATTTAGACTGTATTTTTTACAGTACAGATATACAATACTGTAAAGGCACAACAAGGTAAATGGTGCAGTAAATTTAAATACAGAATTGTTGCTGTAATTGCAGTAATTACAAGGAGTAACTGGCGAACTGAACTGTAATATAAACTGTATTTTACTGTAGGATAGTTATGCGGTATGTTACTGTAATTTAAAGTTTGCAATATGATAATAACTGTATATTTCAAATTGAAGTTATACAAAACTGTACATAAATATAGAGCAAGGTAAAGGGTGCTGATACTGTAAATACAGTATTCTTGCTGTAAGTGATTTACAGCACGTTACTGGCAAAATGAACTGTAATATGACCTGAATTTTACTGTAGGACAGTTTTGCAGTATGTTACTGTATTTTAAAGTTGCATTGTAAAAATTACTGTAAATACACAGCAAAGTAAATGGTGCTGTAAATGTAAATACAGTACTTTTGCTGTAATTGATTTACAGTAAGATACTGGTGAACTGAACTGTAATATGAACTGGATTTTACTGTAGGACAATTATGCAGTATGTTACTGTATTTTAAAGTTGCATTGTGCATATATTTGTGCAACAAAAAAACTATTCCTCTATGTCTAAAGTTATTTATTGTTGAATTAGTTTGCAGTATTTAGGCCAAGTAAATTATAAATACCCATAATTAAATTACTATTAAGTAATCCCTTACTTTACTTTTTCATTGGATAAGTAATTTAATTAATTTTACTGTAGGACAGTTTTGCAGTATGTTACTTTATTTTAAAGTTGCATTGTAAAAATTACTGTATATTTTACAGTAGAGATATACAATACTGTAAATACATATACTGTACAGCAAGATAAATGGGATGGTAAATGTAAATACAGTATTTTTGCTGTAATTGATTTACAGTGAGCTGCTGGCAAACTGAACTGTAATATGACCTGAATTTTACTGTAGGACAGTTATGCGGTATGTTCCTGTATGATAAAGTTGCATTTAGCAAATTACTGTAGATTTTACAGTACAGATATACAGTGCTGTAAATACACAGCTAGGGAAATGGTGCTGTAAATGTAAATACAGTATTTTTGCTGTAATTGATTTACATTGAGTAACTGGCAAACTGAACTGTAATATGAACTGTATTTTACTGTAGGACAGTTATGCGGTATGTTACTGTAATTTAAAGTTTGCATTGTGTAAATTACTGTATGTCTTACAGTAAACATGTACAATGCTGTAAACACACCAAAGTAAATGGTGCTGTAAATGTAAATATAGTATTTTTGCTGTAATTGATTTACAGTAAGTAAATGGCGAACTGAACTGTAATATGAACAACATTTTACTGTAGGACAGTGATGCAGTATGTTACTGTATTTTAAAGATGCTTTGTGATAATTACTGTATATTTTACAGTAGAGATATACAATACTGTAAATACATATACTGTACAGCGAGATAAATGGGATGGTAAATGTAAATACAGTATTCTTGCTGTAATTGATTTACAGTGAGCAGCTGGCAAACTGAACTGTAATATAAACTGTATTTTACTGTAGGACAGTTATGCGGTATGTTCCTGTTTGTTAAAGTTGCATTGTTAAAATTACTGTATATTTTACAGTAAGGATAAACAATACTGTAAATACACAGCAAAGTAAATGGTGCTGTAAATGTAAATACAGTACTTTTACGGTAATGGATTTATAGTAAGATACTGGTGAACTGAACTGTAATATGAACTGGAATATTACTGTTGGACAGTTATGCAGTATGTTACTGTATTTTAAAGTTGCATTGTGAAAATTACTGTATATTTTACAGTAGAGATATACAATACTGTAAATACATATAATGTACAGCAAGATAAATGGGATGGTAAATGTAAATACAGTATTCTTGCTGTAATTTATTTACAGTGAGCAGCTGGCGAACTAAACTGTAATATAAACTGTATTTTACTGTAGGACAGTTATGCGGTATGTTCCTGTTTGTTAAAGTTGCATTGTGAAAATTACTGTATATTTTACAGTAAGGATAAACAATACTGTAAATACACAGCAAAGTAAATGGTGCTGCAAATGTAAATACAGTACTTTTGCTGTAAATGATTTACAGTAAGATACTGGTGAACTGAACTGTAATATGAACTGGATTTTACTGTAGAACTGTTATGCAGTATGTTACTGTATTTTAAAGATGCATTGTGAAAATTACTGTATATTTTACAGTAGAGATATACAATACTGTAAATACATATACTGTATAGCAAGATAAATGGGATGGTAAATGTAAATACAGTATTCTTGCTGTAATTGATTTACAGTGAGCAGCTGGCGAACTAAACTGTAATATAAACTGTATTTTACTGTAGGACAGTTATGCGGTATGTTCCTGTTTGTTAAAGTTGCATTGTGAAAATTACTGTATATTTTACAGTAAGGATAAGCAATACTGTAAATACACAGCTAAGTAAATGGTGCTGTAAATGTAAATACAGTACTTTTGCGGTAATGGATTTACAGTAAGATACTGGTGAACTGAACTGTAATATGAACAACATTTTACTGTAGGACAGTTATGCAGTATGTTACTGTATTTTAAAGATGCTTTGTGATAATTACTGTATATTTTACAGTAGAGATATACAATACTGTAAATACATATACTGTACAGCAAGATAAATGGGATGGTAAATGTAAATACAGTATTTTTGCTGTAATTGATTTACAGTGAGCAGCTGGCAAACTGAACTGTAATATAAACTGTATTTTACTGTAGGACAGTTATGCGGTATGTTCCTGTTTGTTAAAGTTGCAATGTTAAAATTACTTTATATTTTACAGTAAGGATAAACAGTACTGTAAATACACAGCAAAGTAAATGGTGCTGTAAATGTAAATACAGTACTTTTACGGTAATGGATTTACAGTAAGATACTGGTGAACTGAACTGTAATATGAACTGTATTTTACTGTAGGACAGTTATGCAGTATGTTACTGTATTTTAAAGATGCATTGTGAAAATTACTGTATATTTTACAGTAAGGATAAACAATACTGTAAATACACAGCAAAGTAAATGGTGCTGTACATGTAAATACAGTACTTTTGCTGTAAATGATTTACAGTAAGATACTGGTGAACTGAACTGTAATATAAACTGGATTTTACGGTTGGACATTTATGCAGTATCTCACTGTATTTTAAAGTTGCATTGTGAAAATTACTGTATATTTTACAGTAAAGATACACAATATATTTGTGCAACCAAAACACTATTCCTCTATGTCTAAAGTTATTTATTGTTGAATTAGTTTGCAGTATTTAGGCCAAGTAAATTATAAATAAACATAATTAAATTACTATTAATTAATCCCTTACTTTACTTTTTCATTGGATAAGTAATTTAATTAAACAGTAATCAGTTTGCAGTGAAATTAATTGCACCACTATAACAGTACCACTACATTACTGCATTTATTCTGCTTAGAAAGAAAAGAAAGTGCTACCGTTTCTCAAAAAAACTCAAGCACCAATTAGACGCACAGAAGGTGGAGGAATCTGACATCTCTTTAAGTCTTGTTTCCAGTTTATTTCAACTTCGGTATAAAGACCAGCTCTCTTTTATTACACCAGAATCCATGAGCTCAAGCCAAATGGTTTTTAAGTGCTCAGTATAAGTGAAACAGGCCACTGTGCTTTAAAAAAATCACGTCTTTTTAGGTTCCCTAAAAGGATGTGACAACCGTCCTGAAATATTCAGATGTAGTACATGGAAATAATGTGTGATGCTTTCAAAGATTCCTTCTGTGGCTGTTCGTGGAAAGCTCAGAGCGCATACATGGAATTTACATGGAATTTTAATGCAAAAATAAATATTCAATATAGGAATGCAATTTGTTCTTGCTGCTGTCGTACGGTGTTGCCCTAAAAAGTCGTTCTGTATCGCAGACACACCGAACACACACCCCAGCACCGTTCAGCAGTTCCCGAGTGGCGCGTTCAGCCAACATGTGCCACAAACTCAGTTCATCAAAATGTTAGTGATGTGTTACTTTAAAAATGCAAAGGTAGATGCTTTAGTACATGAGCGTCTCAAAAGTGTTAAGCATCAGGGTACATTTGCATAATGTACTGAAAACAAAAACATTTTGATAAGTTGTGAAAGTGTTCCCTGCACACACAGATCTGTGAAACGGTGTATTCTGGCCAGTAGATGGCGATGTGACATTATAAACAAACAGTGTATGATTACCAAATAGAAAAATGTCCACATGAAATGAAAGTTAAGATTGTTCTTTTTCCTCTATCTTGATGTACACCCACTTGAAATGCTCCTGAAATGAGAAAAACATGTAGGGCGATGGATGATTTTGTCCTTCGGGAACTGATTGGATTATTGGAAGATGGGCGTTGCTAACAAAATGAAAGAAGACTGAAGAAGGGATAAAAGCAAGGCAGAAACAAGACATGCCCTGATAGTCCCGCCCTAAAAAAATGATAGTACCGCCCTAATGGACTGATAGCTCTGCCCTAAATGACTGATAATACCGCCCTAATGGTGTGATAGCTCCGCCCTTAATGACTGATAGTACTGCCCTAAATGACTGATAAGACCGCCCTAATGGAGTGATAGCTCCGCCCTTAATGACTGATAGTACTGCCCTAAATGACTGATAAGACCGCCCTAATAAACTAAAAACTCTGACCTAAATTACTGATAGTGCTGCCCTAATGTAGTGATAGCTCTGCCCTAAAGTACTGATAGCTCCACCCTAAAGGACTGATAGCACCCTAAAGTACTGATAGCTCCACCCTAAAGGACTGATAGTACTGCCCTAATGGACTGATAGCTCCACCCTAAAGGACTAATAGCTCCACCCTGAATGTCTGATAACTCCGTCCTAAATGACTTCTAGCTCCACCCTAAAGGACTAATAGCTCCACCCTAATGGACTGATAGCCCCGCCCTAAAGGACTGATAGCTCCACCCTAAATGACTGAAAGCTCCGCCCTAAATGACTGATAGCTCCGCCCTAAAGAAGTAATAGCTCCACCCTAAAGAACTAATAGCCCCACCCTAAATGACTGATAGCTCCGCCCTAAATGACTAATAGCTCCACCCTAAATGACTGATAGCTCTTCCCTAAATAAATGATAGCTCCGCCCTAAATAACTGATAGCTCCACCCTAAAGAAGTAATAGCTCCACCCTAAATGACTGATTGTATCCGTCCTAATGGACTAATAGCTCCACCCTAAAGGACTGATAGCTCCACCCTAAATTACTGATAGTACCACCCTAAATGACTGATAGCTCCACCCTAAAGGACTGATAGCCGCACCCTAAATGACTGATAGCTCTTCCCTAAATAAATGATAGCTCCGCCCTAAATAACTGATAGCTCCACCCTAAAGGACTGATAGCCGCACCCTAAATGACTGATAGCTCTTCCCTAAATAAATGATAGCTCCGCCCTAAACAACTGATAGCTCCACCCTAAAGAAGTAATAGCTCCACCCTAAATGACTGATAGCTCCACCCTAAAGAAGTAATAGCTCCACCCTAAATGACTGATAGCTCCACCCTAAAGAAGTAATAGCTCCACCCTAAATGACTGATAGCTCCACCGTAAAGGACTGATAGCTCCACCCTAAATTACTGATAGTACCACCCTAAATGACTGATAGCTACACCCTAAATGACTGATTGTATCCGTCCTAATGGACTAATAGCTCCACCCTAAAGGACTGATAGCTCCACCCTAAATTACTGATAGCTCCACCCTAAATGACTGATTGTATCCGTCCTAATGGACTAATAGCTCCACCGTAAAGGACTGATAGCTCCACCCTAAATTACTGATAGTACCACCCTAAATGACTGATAGCTACACCCTAAATGACTGATTGTATCCGTCCTAATGGACTAATAGCTCCACCCTAAAGGACTGATAGCTCCACCCTAAATTACTGATAGCTCCACCCTAAATGACTGATAGCTCTGACCTAAATAAATGAGAGCTCCGCCCTAAATGACTGATAGCTCCACTCTTATGTGCTAATAGCTCCGCCCCAAATTACTGATAGCTCTGCCCTAAAGGACTGATAGTACCACCCTAATGGACTGATAGCTCCGCCCCAAATTACTTATAGCTCCGCCCTAAAGAACTAATAGCTCCATCCTAAATTACTGATAGCTCCGCCTAAATGACTGATAGCTCCACCCTAAAGTTCTGATAGCTCCACCCTAATGTGAACAGAAAAAGGCTCAGTGATTGTGTGTTCGTCTTGCCTGAGACTCTTATCGTCACATTGACCTTGCAATCATTTTTGCATCTGTGACATAATTAAGTCTGTGAGATGATGGATTGGATTAATTAGGGATTGAGTAAGACCAGCTGCAGTCACACGTGCGCACACACACACACACACACACACACACACACACACAAATGAACATGTGCACATACAAGCATCCACACATGTATATTAATATTGTTTTGTATATAGAGAGATGCATATGGATATTGTGTGTGTTACAGAGTATCTTCATGTAACTGAATGTCCTGAAGGTGCTGTGATGTTGTATTAAATATGCACGAAGGTGAGCTCATGGATAAACAGGTAAAGATGATGACTCTGTTGTGCGGACGGATTGTATTTCCATTATTCATCCATAAAACATCCAAAGCATCCCAGGACAGCAGCAGTGTTGATTTTTAGAAACTGTTCAGTCATTTCTAAATGAGATACCACCACCAGGCTCATGAATTAATAATGAGCTGAGTTCGATTTGCATATATGCTAATGACTTATTTGAATGTGTTTTGTTTCAACAGGAAGTTTCACCTACTGGGTTTGGTGCAGTGAATTAGGATGACCTACAAATGTGAGTGTGTTTTTATTTATCAGCCACACCTATAGAATAGCAGCATGGTTATTACTTTAGCATTTTGTGTAAATATTGTGCTATATTAACAGTGCTATATATTTTTTTTTCCTGTATTCCTGTATTTTCGTTTTGTTTTTACGTGCAAAAGTTTCTTAAATCAATATACATTTATTTTAAAAATTAAATTATGCATGGAAAATGTCTTTTCTGGGGGAAAAAAATTCAAAGAGCTAAAATAAATTGAATTGCATTTTATGATTAAAATCAGAAAGAAATAATTAGAGTATAAATCAGTTTTCCTTTTAAATTAGTTTTTTTTTTTTCTTGATTTAAGCATTAATACTTAATATTTGTTTTTGTTTTTTGTAAATCAATAAAAAGAACTAAATAATAATATAATAAATAACTATGTTTTCCTTGTGAACTGATAAAAAAATTTTTGTGAACTGATTTTATTGATCTTTTCTGACCCTATTGACAGATTATTATTATTATTATTATTATTATTATTATTATTATTATTATTATTATTATTATTATATTTTTATTTATTTATTTATTTATTTATTTATTTGTTAGTTTTATTTTTATTTTATTTTATTTTATTTGTTTTAATTTATTTTATTTTACTTTACTTTACTTTATTTTATTTATTCATTTATTTATTTGTTTGTTTGTTAGTTTTAATTTAATTTTATCTTATTTAATTTTATTTAATTTTAATTTATTTAATTTTATTTTTAAAAATGTAGTTGTATATTCAATTATTCATCTTTTTAGCAGTTTTAAATATCTAAATTAATTAATTTATTTATTTGTTTATTAATTTAATTTAAAATTTTATTCAATTCCTTTCAATTTTATTTTATTTTATTTTTAAAAATGTAGTTGTATATTCAATTATTCATCTTTTTAGCAGTTTTAAATATCTAAATTAATTAATGTATTTATTTGTTAATTTAATTTAATTAAATTTAATTGAAAATTTAATTCAATTCCTTTCAATTTCATTTAATTCTATTTTATTGTATTTATTTTATTTTATTTTATTCTAAAAGATTTAGTTGTATAATTAATTGTTAATCTTTTTAGCAGTTTAAAATATCTAAATTAATTAATAATTGTATTTATTTATTTGTTTGTTAATTTTATTTAATTTAATTCTATTTTATTCTATTTTATTTTATTTTTTATTAAAAAAAGTAGTTGTATATTTAATTGTTCCTCTTTTTGGCAGTTTAAAATATCTAAAATATTTAATTAATTTATTTGTTTGTTAATTGAATTTAATTGAATTGTATTAATTTTTATTTTATTTTGGTTTATTTTATTTTATTTTATTTTAAAAAAATAGTTGTATGTTTAATTGCTCCTCTTTTTAGCAGTTTTAAATATCTAAATTATTTAATTTATTTATTTGTTTGTTAATTTTATTTTATTTTATTTTATTTTATTTTATTTTATTTTTTATTTTTATTTTATTTTATTTTATTTTATTTTATTTTATTTTATTTTATTTTATTTTATTTTATTTTATTTTATTTTATTTTATTTTATTTCATTTCATTTCATTTTACTTTATTTTAATTTATTATATTTTATTTTATTTATTTTTAACATTTAGTTGTATATTTAATTGTTCATCATTTTAGCAGTTTTAAATATCTAAATTAATTAACTCATTAATTTATTAATTTATTTGTTTGTTAGTTTGTTTTATTTGTTTGTCAGTTTGTCTAAGTGCTTTGCCGATCGAGTAAATGTATATTAGTTTCAGTGCATTCAGATAACACTATTGCAAAATTACACAAAAATATAAATCAATGAAATAATTTTCTGTATAGTATCAGCTGTTAGCTTCTCTGGGTGTAAAGTTCCTCCTGTCATCATCTGCGTTCACCTTGTGTTTTGGCTGATGTCAAACGCTCCATCGCACACCGTTTGCATCAAAATTGTAAATTTGGACTTTAAAATTCAGAAGCTCCTTCCTCATTTCCACAGCGAGCACGTTATGCAAACACGGCCTCTGTGAGAGAGCTCATTATTATCTCAATGAAATAATTGCTTTGACCTTGTATCGGATTACATCATTAAACACTTGAGAAATAAATCAGCTTTTTGTTCAGCTGCTCTCATAAGATGATCTTCGTCCGGCTCTTTTTGTAAAATGTGAGTAATTCAGACTGAGACCAGCTAATTAAAAGTAAGCATGTTTTTAGTTTGACAGTAAATCGGTGTGTTTCCGGACAGTTTGGCTCACAGTGTAAAGCGGTTTCTGCTAACAAATCAAGAACATGATGAATGGTTCAGTGCAGCTTTATTTTCTGGCTTGATATATTTTCTTTACAACCTTTTTTGTTTGTTGTTGTTCCTGTTGCATCAGTTAGCATCACTTTTAGTTTAGTATTGCAGCTTTCTCAAAGCCAATTAATAACTTTTGATATTCCAGTGTGACATTTGAGTTTGCTTGTTTGTCTTTTCACTAGTGCTTGTGTTTGGATGTTACTGGTAAAAGAAGACCTGCTTCATAATTACATGCATTAATTAATGCTAACTGATTATGTACAAAATACACACACATATACATACATGCACACACACACACACACACACACACACACACACACACACACACATAAATACATGCGCATACACATGGGCACACAGACACACATACACATAGATGCACACACACACACACACACACACACACACACACACACAAACACACACACACATACACGCACACACACACACAGAAACACATGCATGCACACACACAAACACACATTCACATACATACATACATACACATGCGCATACACATGCACACACACATGCACATACATTCACAGATGCACACACAAACACATGCATGCAAACACACACACACACATGCAAAAATATACATATGTGCACACACAAACACACACACACACACACACACACACACACACACACACACACATAAATACATGCTCATACACATGGACACACAGCACACATACACACACAGATGCACACACAAAAACATAGACAGACACACACACACGGACACACACACACACAAATATACATAATTACGCACATAAACACACACACACACACACACACACAAACACACACATACACACACACATACACATACACAAATGCATGCACAGACACAAACACACACACACACACACACACAGAGAAACACATGCATGCACACACACACACACACACACACACACACATAAATACATGCGCATACGATTGGACACACAGACACACATACACACACAGATGCACACACAAACACATAGACAGACACACACACACACACACACAAATATACATAATTGTGCACACAAACACACACATGCACACACACAAATGCATGCACAGACACAAAAACACACACATACTGTACACACACAGAACCACGCTCACACATGCACACACACACACACACAAATATATACATAAGTGCACATACACAAACACACATGCACACACAAACACATACACACACACACACACACACACAAACACACACACACACATGCACAGACACACACACAAACAACTGCATGCACAGGCACACACACACATATACACATATATACAGACACAGAAACACGCATACACATACGCACACACACGCATGCAAAAAATACATAAGTGCACACACAAACACACATGCACACACACAAATGCATGCACTGACACAAACACGCATAAACACACACATGCACACACACAAACACACACACAAAAGCAACCACACATACAAACATGCTGATGCGCACACACACACACAAACAAATGCATGCACAGACACACACACACATACAGTACACGTACTGTACGCACACAGCCACACGCAGAAACATGCACACACACACACAAACACACAAAAATATACATAAGTGTGCACACACACACAAAAGCATGCTCACACACACACACACACATGCACAGACACACACACAAACAACTGCATACACAGCCACGCACACATATACATCTACTGTACACACACAGCCACACACAAAAACATGCACACACATGCACACACACACACACACATGCAAAAAAATACATATGCATGCACAGACACAAACTCACATGCACATACAAACACACACACACACACACACACAAATACATGCACAGACACACACACACACATACACACATACTGTACACACACAGCCACACACAGAAACATGCACACATACACACACAAAAATATACATCAGTGCACACACACAAACACACATGCACACACAGAAATGCATGCACAGACACACACATACACACATGCACGGACACACACACAAACAAATGCATGCATAGACACACACACATATACACATACTGTACACACAAAGGCACACACAGAAACACACACACACACACACATACATGCATAATTGTACACACGCACACACACATGCATATACGCAGACACACACACACATAGTGTATTGTTATGTGCACATGTCTGTTTTTCTGTAATTGAGGATAGGGTTACGTGTGTTGTTCTCTCTCTGTGTGTATATGTGTGTGTTTTTGTGTAAGTGTGTGTGTGTACGAGAGCGCCAGAGTGTGTTTCTCTGTTTGCGTGTGCAGGATTGTTTCTCTGTGTATGTGAGTTTTTTCAGTAAGTGTGTGTGTTTGTTTGAGTGCGTTTCTCTGTTTGTGTGTTTGCTTGTTTCTCTGTGCATGTGAGTTTCTCTGTATGTGTGTGTGTGTGTGGGTGGTATTGGTGTGTGTCCCTGAGAAAGTCTCACAATAACCTTGTCCTAATTACATTCTGAAGTGCTGCTTTTTGCCCTATTTCACAGCTCCAAATATATTCTTTCTCTCTGTCCTCTCTCTGTCTCTGTCACACACACACACGCGCGCGCACACACACACAAACTTGTACAGCTATCTTTATGGGGACTCTCCATAGCTGTATTTATGTTTGTACAGCACATATGGTATATTCTCTAGCCCTAAACTCAACCCTCACAGCAAACAATCTGCAGTTTTATACTTTCATAATACTTTATTCTGTCTGATTTATGAGCTCTTTTCCTCATTGAGACCACAAAATGTCGCCACAAGGTCTAAATTGACTACTATGCACACACTTACACTCACCGGCCACTTTATTAGGTACACCTGTCCAACTGCATGCTAACGCAAATTTCTAATCAGCCAATCACTTGGCAGCAACTCAAAGCATTTAGGCATGTAGACATGTTCAAGACGATCTTCTGCAGTTCAAAGCGAGCATCAGAATGGAGAAGAAAGGGGATTTAAGTGGCTGAACGTGGCATGGTTGTTTGTGCCAGACGGGCTGGTCTGAGTATTTCAGAAACTGCTGATCTACTGGGATTTTCACGCACAACCATCTCTAGGGTTTACAGAGAATGGTGCGACAAAGAGGAAATATCCAGTGAGCGGCAGTTCTGTGGGCGCAAATGCCTTGTTGATGCCAGAGGTCAGAGGAGAATGGCCATACCAAGAGTGTAGATTTGCTCTTGACATTAGTGGGGACATACTAATGTCATAAAACAGCACAAATTATTTTTCGCGCTTTTAAAAAATAAATAAAGGCTTTAAGCCCCTAATAATACAAATAACAATTAATGAAGTATGACCCATGCTGCAAAAGTCAATATACTTGATTTTACTGCAAAAGGTATGGGGAAATTTAGAGAGGCATGTGTCACAAATTAACCATTTTATATTATTGTTTTTCATAATCATTTAGGCCCAAATTTAAACTGAACTTCGATTAATTGCATAGCCTTGGTTAATATTACTATGGTGGACTACTAGCGCGCTTGAATTTAAGTGACTTCGAAAAGTAGCGCCTTATGTCTCACATCCAAACATAACTACAGCTGTCAGTCACTTGACAGCAGAAAAAGCCCCAGCCAATCACACTGTCCTTATGTTTTTTGGGGGAGGGAGGACCTAAGAAGAGAATTGAACCCTTTCTTTACATCTAGGTTACTAAGGGTTGATGGAGCATTATTTTATATTGAAGGTGATTAAATTATTGATGGGGACATGTCCAATCCGTCCATGCCAATTCTACACCCTTGGACCAGACTGGTTGCAGCTGATAGAAAGACAACAGTAACTCAAATAAGCACTCGCTACAACCGAGGTCTGCAGAAGAGCATCTCTGAAAACACAGCACGTCCAAGCTTGAGGCAGATGGGCTACAGCAGCAGAAGACCACACCGTGTGCCGCTCCTGTCAGCTAAGAACAGGAAACTGAGGCTACAATTCACACAGGCTCACCAAAACTGGACAATAGAAAATTGGAGAAACGTTGCCTGGTCTGATGAGTCTCCATTTCTGCTGCCACATTCGGATGGTCGGGTCAGAATTTGGCGTCAACAACATGAAAGCATGGATCCATCCTGCCTTGTATCAATGGTTCAGGCTGGTGGTGGTGGTGTAATGGTGTGGGGGATATTTTCTTGACACACTTTGGGCCCATTAATACCAATTGAGCCTCATGTCAATCGTGCCTGGTTTCCTGAACATGATAATGTGTTCACTGTACTCAAATGGCCTCCACAGTCCCCAGATCTCAATCCAATAGAGCACCTTTGGGATGTATTGAAATGGGATGATTTACATCATGGATGTGCAGCCGACAAATCTGCAGCAACTGTGTGATGCTATCATGTCAATATGGAGCAAAATCTCTGAGGAATATTTCCAGTACCTTGTTGAATTCATGTCACGAAGGATTAAGGCAGTTCTGAAGGCAAAAGGGGTCCAACCCGGGTACTAAGAAAGGTGTACCTAATAAAGTGGCCGGCGAGTGTATGTGCACAGGCACATGCAAATGCACACATACAATTGCACACACACGAGCATTAGTACACACACACACACACAGATGCTGCAATTAAAGGATTTCATGCTGATTTTGACATTTTGCTTGAACATTAAAAGACAAATTAGAAGCGCAGCATTTATTTATTTCTCTTTTTAACTGAAGCAGTCACAGTCCATCAAACCCCTGCCACAGAGCAGAAGAAAAACCTTATTATTAGGACACACACACACACACATTTCTAGTCGTGCAGGAAACGCTTGACTTGAAGTAGATAATGAGCTAATAACAGATTTGACCGTCTCTGACACTGTGTTCCTACAGCCGCCATACACTGCTCAGATCTGTGTGTTAATGAGTGTGTGTCTTTACAGCAGCACAGGTTACTGCTCACTCGCTCTCTCATTTCAGCAGCGCCGCTCTGGACTCTCAATTATCGCTGGCGGCGGTCTTGATTATGCATGTAAATGTATATAAAACAGCAGATCTGATCTGTTTCGTTGAGGAGAGAGGCGATACGTGTGTTTCTGACCATTACCTGGCACCAGTGTGTGTGTGTGTGTGCAAAGTGAACAGATGGTTTCCTCAGTTTGACTGAGATGTTTCTCTGGTAAATTGATGCTTTCAGATGATGATGATGATGATGATGATGATGATGATGATGATGATGATGATGATGGTGGTGGAGGTGTGTGTGTTTCTGTTTTCAGGGTCATTTGCACAGCCTGTAATCAGGATCTGTGATAAAAGTGCTTTTTGTTCAGCAAAGCACTTTTTGTTGGCTTCAAACCTGATGAAGAAAAGCGTCCTTCAGCATTGCAGACACAATGAGTCAGACACTTTATTATATAATGATTTGAATGACTTGAAGATGACGCGAGTGTGAACACATCTAGGGTCACTGCACTTGTTTTGAAAATCTGAGTGATCCGGAAGATGCAGAGACTTTTATTTCAGTATGTTGATGCACGTCCAACTCAAACGGAATATTGAGTAGGGGGTGTGGCTTTCTGTTGTGCATCATTCCCTTAGACCAGGGGTGTCCAAACTCAGTCCTGGAGGGCCGGTGTCCTACATAGGTTAGCTCCAACTTCCTTCAACACACCTCCCTGGAAGTTTCTAGTATGCCTAGAAAGAGCTTGATTAGCTGGTTCAGGTGAGTTTAATTGGGGATGGAACTATAATATGCAGGACACTGGCCCTCCAGGACCGAGTTTGGACACCCCTGCCTTAGAACAAACTAATGGTAAGAGAAATGGTAATGGAAAATTTCCCTCTCTAACTTTCACAAACAAGTTTCATTTGCTTGGAAATTGTGTTACGTGCACAATTTTTCCCCACACAAAGAAATTTTTGGAATAATTCTAATGTCGGGGCAGCAGGGTGGCGCAGTGGGTAGCACAACCGTCTCACAGCAAGAAGATCACTGGTTCGAACCTCAGCTAGGTCAGTTGGCATTTCTGTGTGGAGTTTGCATGTTCTCCCCGTGTTGGCGTAGGTTTCCTCCGGGTGCTCCAGTTTCCCCCACAGTCCAAAGACATGCAGTACAGGTGAATTGGGTAGGCTAAATTGTCCGTAGTGTATGAGTGTGAATGAGTGTGTGTGGATGTTTCCCAGAGATGAGTTGGAAGGGCAGCTGGAAGGATAAGTTGGCGGTTCATTCCACTGTGGCCACCCCGGATTAATAAAGGGACTAAATCGAAAAGAAAAGAATGAATGAATGAAATGGGCAGATATCTAATTACTAGGTTTGCAACAATTAGAAAGTATTTAAGTACTGCAAGTAAATAAATATTAATATTATTAATATTAATATTTATTTATTTATGATTCATTTATTATTCATATTAATATTTATTTATTATTTATTTATTTATTATTATATATTAATATGCAACGCAGTGGCGCAGTAGGTAGTGCTGTTGCCTCACAGCAAGAACGTCGCTGGGTCGCAGGTTCGAACCTCGGCTGGGCTGGGTCAGTTGGCGTTTCTGTGTGGAGTTTGCATGTTCTCCCTGCGTTTGCGTGGGTTTCCTCCGGGTGCTCCGGTTTCCCCCACAGTCCAAAGACATGCGGTACAGGTGAATTGGGTAAGCTAAATTGTCCATAGTGTATGAGTGTGAATGTGTGTGTGGAAGTTCCCAGAGATGGGTTGCGGCTGGAAGGGCATCCGCTGCGTAAAATCGTGCTGGATAAGTTGGCGGTTCATTCCGCTGTGGTGACCCCGCAAGGGACAAAGCCGACAAGAAAATGAATGAATGAATGAATATTAATATTTATTTATTTATTTATTATTTATTTATTATTATATATATTAATTTTTATTTATTTAATATTTATTTATTATTTATTTATTATTATATATTAATTTTTATTTATTTAATATTTATTTATTATTTATTTATTATTATATATTAATATTTATTTATTTATTATTCATTTATTATTCTATATTAATATTTATTTATTTATTTATCATTCATTTATTATTCTATATTAATGTTTATTTATTTATTATTTATTTATTATTATATATTAATATTTATTTATTTATTATTTATTTATTATTATATATTAATATTTATTTATTTATTATTCATTTATTATTCTATATTAATGTTTATTTATTTATTATTTATTTATTTATTATTATATATTATTATTTATTTATTTATTATTTATTTATTATTATATATTAATATTTATCTCTTTCCACTCATTTCCACTCTTTCCACTCCACTCATTTCATTCATTACATCAAGTAAATGTGCAAATATTAAATATTTCACTTAGGAAATTCTAGTTATCCTTGATGATTAATATTAAAAACAGTAAGTTCATTAGATTTTACCACACCAAAAAAATGTTTAAGAAAATTTCATTTTACAAGTAAATGAATATGGCAACACGGTGGCTCAGTGGTTAGCACTGTGGCCTCACAGCAAGAAGGTCGCTGGTTCGAGTCTCAGCTGAGTCAGTTGGTGTTTCTGTGTGAAGTTTTGGATGTTCTCCTCGTGTTGGCGTGCGTTTCCCTTCGGGTGCTCCGGTTTCCCCCACAGTCCAAACACATACGCTATAGGGGAATTGATGAACTAAATTGACTGTAGTGAATGAGTGTGTGTGTGTGTGTGTGTGTGTGTGTGTGTGTATGAGTGTTTTCCAGTACTGGGTTGCAGCTGGAAGGGCATCCGCTGTGTAACACATATGCTGGAATAGTTGGCGGTTCATTCCGCTGTGGCGACCCCTAATAAAAAAAGGGACTAAGCCGAAGGAATGAAGTAAATGAGTGCTAATATTTAACTCTTTCAACTCATTTGATTTATTACATAAAAGTGAATGTGTAAATATTAAATAGTAAACTTAGGAAATTGTAGTTATCCTTGACATTTAATATTAGAATTTAAAAATGAGGACAGTAGGTTTAGTAGATGTTTAATAGTGTTTTTTTTTCAGTGTGGGTGAACTATCCCTTTAAAACATGCTTGACTCTTGTCTTTATTAATACTTTGTGTTTGACTTTGGTGCTCCAGCAGAATATGTAGCCTGTTGGCACCCCCTGCTGTCAGAATGAGTGAGCCGCATGTTTTCAGTATAACGAGTGTGTGTGTGCGTGTGTGTGCGTGTGTGCATCTCAGAGCCCACCTGTGCTAAACACACTCCACAGCAGATGGTGAAGCTCAACCAACAAGTCTGGTAAATCTGGCCTGTACACTGAAGTTAAACATTCACACTAACAGTGTGTGTGTAGACGCTGCTTTAATTCTCCAGTGAACAGCGGTGTGTGTGTCTGTGTTCGACAGCCGCATCACACTCACTCAGAGTTTATTACACTGGAGCAGATGGAGAAACACATGATCACAAAAGCACAGGTCGTCGTTCAGCTCACTTCACAAGAAAAGAAACAGGAGAGGAGATTTACATAGAGTGTTTGAACAGTGTGTTTATTATCTTCACACACACTTTTGTTTTCTTCTTATGGCAATAATCTATAACGCATTCCATACAGTGTTGAGTAAGTTATTGCAGTTTTTATTTTTCATTCATTCATTTTCTTTTCGGATTAGTCCCTTTTTTAATCTGGGTTCGCCACAGCGGAATGAACCGCCAACTGATCCAGCATATGTTTTACGCAGCGGATGCCCTTCTAGCCGCAACCCATCACTGGGAAACATCCACACACACTCATTCACACTCATACACTACAGACAATTTAGCCTACCCAATTCACCTGTACTGCATGTCTTTGGACTCGTGGGGGAAACCGGAGCACCCGGAGGAAACCCATGCAAACACAGGGAGAACATGCAAACTCCACACAAAAACGCCAACTGACCCAGCCGGGGCTTGAACCAGCGACCTTCTTGCTGTGAGGCGATTGTGCTACCCACTGCGCCACTGTGCTGCCCTTTAATTTTTCATTTTTTTCATTTTGTCAAAATTTTACCAAACTTTTACCAAACTTTTACCAAACTTTTACCAAACTTTTTCAATAAATGACAGGAACGTGTCTGCCGACAGTGTGGAGGAATGCTCAGAAGCATTTCAAATTAACCCTGAGCAACTATCTGAAAACTCAGTGTTACTTTTTACCCCACGTTACTTTGCGGGCAGCTCTCCCCTACTTACTACACTCACCGGCCACTTTATTAGGTACACCTTACTAGTACCGGGTTGGACCCTTTTTGCCTTCAGAATTGCTTTAATCCTTCTTGGCAGAGATTCAACAAGGTACTGGAAACATTCCTCAGAGATTTTGCTCCATATTGACATGATAGCATCACGCAGTTGCTGCAATTTGTCGGCTGCACATCCATGATGTAAATCATCCCATTTCAATACATCCCAAAGGTGCTCTATTGGATTAGGCTCTGGTGACTGTGGAGGCCATTTTAGTACAGTGAACTCATTGTCATGTTCAGGAAACCAGTCTGAGATGATTCACGCTTTATGACATGGTGTGTTATCCTGCTGGAAGCAGCCATCAGAAGATGAGTATACTGTGGTCATAAAGGGACAGACATGGTCAGCAACAATACTCAGGTAGGCTGTGGTGTTGACACCATGCTCAATTGGTACTAATGGGCCCAAAGAGTGCCAAGAAAATATCCCCCACACCATTACACCACCACCAGCAGCCTGAACCGTTGATACAAGGCAGGATGGATCCATGCTTTCATGTTGTTGACGTCAAATTCTGACCCCGACCATCTGAATGTGGCAGCAGAAATGGAGACTCATCAGACCAGGCAACGTTTCTCCAATCTTCTATTGTCCAGTTTTGGTGAGCCTGTGTGAATTGTAGCCTCAGTTTCCTGTTCTTAGCTGACAGGAGTGGCACCCGGTGTGGTCTTCTGCTGCTGTAGCCCATCCGCCTCAAGGTTGGATGTGTTGTGTGTTCAGAGATGCTCTTCTGCAGACCTCGGTTTGTAACGAGTGCTTATTTGAGTTACTGTTGCCTTTCTATCAGCTGGAACCAGTCAGGCCATTCTCCTCTGACCTCTGGCATCAACAAGGCATTTGCGCCCACAGAACTGCCGCTCACTGGATATTTCCTCTTTGTCGGACCATTCTCTGTAAACCCTAGAGATGGTTGTACGTGAAAATCCCAGTAGATCAGCAGTTTCTGAAATACTCAGACCAGCCTGTCTGGCACCAACAACCATGCCACGTTCAAAGTCACTTAAATCCCCTTTCTTCCCCATTCTGATGCTCACTTTGAACTGCAGCAGATTGTCTTGACCATGTCTACATGCCTAAATGCATTGAGTTGCTGCCATGTGATTGGCTGATAAGAAATTTGCGTTAACGAGCAGTTGGACAGGTGTACCTAATAAAGTGGCCAGTGAGTGTGTACTTTCAATGAAGTGTATTAAGTGTTTAAAGCTGCTTGATCCTGTTTTATCTAAATATATATATATATAATTATTTTTTATTTATTTTAACCTTTATTTTAACAGGAAAATCTATTGGGATGTGTAATCTCTTTTTTTATAAGTAATATATAAGTAAATAATTTTAGAGTATATCTGATATGACGTCTCATCTGGGATTAATGTGCAACAAGATTTTACCGTTTTTTGCAGTTTAATCTTGTGTATTTTGCAGTAGCAGCTCGTGTTTTGTTGCTGAGCTGATATTTGTTGTTGTCTTCATAGATTTAATGAGCTTTCCTTGAATGCTCGCTCACCTGTGTTGATCTGCAGGCTCCTGTGGTTGTTTTTGACTCCTCAGAGCTGAAGTAATGGCGGTGTCTGTGTGTCTCCTCTTCTGTGGTGCTGTTGTTTGTGTGTCCTGCTGATGTGCAGATCTGCTTCAGCCGTCACGTTTCTCCACTTTACTCTCTGTTTGTCTGTCTCTCGCTGCTCTTTCGCTCTCCTGAAGGCGGAATTTGCAGGAGGTTTGAGCAGGTGATGCCGGTCTGGGCATCAAGCACTTCAATCCGATTTACCAACATGAAGCCCCCCATCTGTGAGCTCAGACCTGACGTGCACTGCAAAAGATGCTTTCCTTACTTTGATTTTTTTTGTCTTGTTTCTAGTCCAAATATCTAAAGATTCTTTAATCAAGAAGCATTTTCTAACCAAGCAAAAAATATAGTCTTTAAGAAATAAGATGTCAAAATTTAGTGAGTTTTTCCTGAAAGCAAGCTAAATAATCTGCCAATAGGGGAAGCAAAATAATCTTGTTTTTCATTTTTGGCATAAGATTATTTGGCTTACCCCAATGGCAGATTATTTAGCTTGATTTAAGGAAAAACTCAATTAATTTCGACATTAGTTCTTGAAATAAGACTATATATTTTTTGCTTGTCTAGAAAATGCTTCTTGTATTAAAAACTTTTAGATATTTGGACTAGAAACAAGACAAAAATCTAAGTAAGAGAAGCATTTTTAGCAGTGTCAGATCAGAGAGAGAGATGGGTATAGAAAGATGCCGTATTATATCGTATCAGTTTGATTTTTAAAGGAAGATTAATTGAATAATGCCATTAAATTTCAGAAAATGCACATCGACCGCTGGGACTTTCTTTTTACAGTATGTGCACTTACAACCAGGCGAGAATTACAGGGGGAGTTTGTAGGGTTTGACCCCCCTAATTAATGCTTGATCCCCTCTGAAGGACATCAAAACAGCATATACGGTTGGCCGGTCCTCTAAATAGTGAGAAATAGTTTGTTCTGATCTGTGTCTTAAATAATCATATTAATAATTAAAATAATAGATAATATAAATTTGACCACCCCTATAAAGGATCATACCATTGAAGACCATCAGGGAAAAATCATTCAACTGTCTGAAGCCAGCAGTTCTAGAGCACCGGCTGTAAGTGTTTACAAGACACCTTTCTTCTAAAGTAGGTGTTTGTTTGTACATATAACCTAAAAGTAAAGTAAAATTAGTTTGTATAGTTTGGCCTACAGTAACCTCTGAAATAGTTAGTCAGAGGTATACCAAATATCCCCACAAAACAAGAAAGACTGTATTACCTTTTATTAATAAATTAGATGTCATTTTTTTAATACAGTTTTAATACGAAATTTAGTCCCAGAAGTGTATGAAATATGAAAATGTATAAAAATTGAATGACTTGTATAGTTTTTTTACTTTAATAAATTATTTGTTTACACCAGCAGATGCTTCATTCATACCCAATTATACAGGGAGTGCAGAATTATTAGGCAAGTTGTCCTGCATGAAAATCATGCTTTTCTTGAAGGATGCAGACTTCTTCCTGTACCACTGCTTGAAGGTGTCTTCCAGAAACTGGCAGTAGGACTGGGAGTTGAGCTTGACTCCATCCTCAACCCGAAAAGGCCCCACAAGCTCATCTTTGATGAAACCAGCCCAAACCAGTACTCCACCCTCCACCTTGCTGGCGTCTGAGTCGGACTGGAGCTCTCTGCCCTTTACCGATCCAGCCACGGGCCCATCAAGACTCACTCTCATTTCATCAGTCCATAAAACCTTAGAAAAATCAGTCTTGAGATATTTCTTGGCCCAGTCTTGACGTTTTCAGCTTGTGTGTCTTGTTCAGTGGTGGTCGTTTTTCAGCCTTCTTACCTTGGCCATGTCTCTGAGTATTGCACACCTTGTGCTTTTGGGCACTCCAGTGATGTTGCAGCTCTGAAATATGGCAAAACTGGTGGCAAGTGGCATCTTGGCAGCTGCACGCTTGACTTTTCTCAGTTCATGTTCAGTTTATTTTGCGCCTTGGTTTTTCCACACGCTTCTTGCGACCCTGTTGACTATTTTGAATGAAACGCTTGATTTGTTGGATGATCACGCTTCAGAAGCTTGGCAATTTTAAGAGTGCTGCATCCCTCTGCAAGATATCTCACTATTTTTGACTTTTCGGAGCCTGTCAAGTCCTTCTTTTGACCCATTTTGCCAAAGGAAAGGAAGTTGCCTAATAATTATGCACACCTGATGTAGGGTGTTGATGTCATTAGACCACACCCCTTCTCATTACAGAGATGCACATCACCTAATATGCTTAATTGGTAGTAGGCTTTCGAGCCTATACAGCTTGGAGTAAGACAACATGCATAAAGAGGATGATGTGCTCAAAATACTCATTTGCCTAATAATTCTGCACTGTATGTGTGTATGATATGAATAAAAAATAACACGTTTTTTTTATTTTTCTTCTCTTGATTTTGGAGTTAAATATGATACATTTTTTGTTAGATTCACCATCACAACGATATTAGTCGAAGGAAAATCCTGACAATGCTGTAGATGTGGTTTGTGTTCATCTGTGTGTGTGTTATGTGTGTGTGTGTTTATATGACAGGTGGTGAGAGGGTTTCTGGGTCAGTAATAAATGCTCAGCACATGCTGTTAAGTTTTAGTTTTTTATCTTTTTAATTTGCCATGTTGGTCATTTAAAAGCAGTTTAAAATGAGAGGTGTGTGGTCGTGTGTTTGGTCAATATACAGTTGAAGTCAGAATTATTAGCCCCCCTGAATTATTAGACCCCTTGTTTATTTTTCCCCCAATTTCTGTTTAACAGCCCGAAGATTTTTTTCAGCACATTTCTAATCATAATAGTTTTAATAACTCATTTCCAATAACTGATTTATTTTATCTATGTCATGATGACAGTAAATAATATTAGACTAGATATTCTTCAAGACACTTCTATACAGCTTAAAGTGACATTTAAAGGCTTAACTAGGTTAATTAGGTTAACTAGGCAGGTTAGGGGAATTAGGCAAGTTATTGTATAACAGTTCTTTGTTCTGTAGACTAACAAAATATATAGCTTAAAGGGGCTAATAATTATGACCTTAAAATGGTGTTTAAAAAATTAAAAACTGCTTTTATTATAGCTGAAATAAAACAAATGAGACTTTCCCCAGAAGAAAAAATATTATCAGACATACTGTGAAAATTTCCTTGCTCTGTTAAACATCATTTGGGAAATATTTAAAAAAGAAGAAAAAACTTCAAAGGGGGGCGAATAATTCTGACTTCAACTGTATGTCAGGTAGGAAACTGGCAATGCACCATGCATGTTTGGCTCACTGATTATTGGTTCCCTCATGTGAAGAAACAGCATTGTGCGACTTTACAGGAATTCTGTGTGGGGATTTTAACAGTACAGTAATTTGCTGAACAATAATTTGTTAAACACAGAAGAAGATGTTTTGAAGAATGTTGAAATAACCATTTAAAAAAAGGGACCGTTAGAAAAGTACATTCTATACAGAATGAATGTAAGAAGTATGAATGGAATTCGGACGTACTACATCCGCCATTTTGCCATGGTCACGTGACCTACCTGCATCAGTTGCGTCGATTTACTTCCATTCATGAATTCTCTCGCGGAGCATCATGGGATAGCGCAGCGTGCATGGGATGCGCACTTTAGAATCTCGCCGAAAATAGTAAGTCATCCGGATACTTCTCGCATACTGATTTTCGAATTCTATGAATTCGGACATACTACTCGGCTCACATACTGATTTTAGCGTACTGTATAGTATGGAAGTATGCGGTTTCGGACGCAGCCTACGTCAAACATCAAAATTTTTTTTTTACAAATTTCAAAGTACTTCACGGGACCTATAAAGCTACAGAGGGAAATAAGTGTTGTGGGTGTGTTTGTTTGCTTGTTTAGGGGTCATTTTTGAGCCATAGGTTAACCAAAATAAACATTTGTCCATTACTATTCACTTTTCTGTTGTTTCTCTGCAGGGTTTCTGTTTCTCCCTGGCGGGTTCATGCTCCAGGTTTAGGGTGGGGGGGCGTTCCCCCATTCTGCCATGAAAGCCTTCACCCCCCAGCGCACCCGTCACCTGTCCGACTGCGAGCCGCCTCGCTCTCCCGCTCACCTGGGCTCTGTGTACCCGCCATCCCACACCCCGTACCTCTTACCGTCAGCCATGGATCATTACGGAGCGCTGGACCCGCACCATTTCTCCCCGGCGCCGGGTCCTGGAGGCCTGCCGCCCGACTGCCTGATGCCCCTCAACAACCAGCTGTCCTCCAGCAGCACCTTCCCCAGGATCCACTACAACTCACACTTTGACCAGGGCGAGTTCGGGCCCTCGGGAGCCGACAGCATCGGGGGGAATCAGAACCGGGACCATGGGCACCTCCATGTCCATGGGAATGGGTCTCGGAGTGGGACGGACCGCCATGATCACCAGTGGATCAGCAACTATATCTGGTTAAGTATTAATGTTTAATTCAATTCATTTCAATTCCATTCAAGTGTATTTGCATAGCTCCTTTATTAAATGCAATAATTAACATTATTACAGTACAATCAAAATCAGAAAAAGGTTAAGGTGTGAGTAAAGTAGACAGTACTGCTGTAAATATAGTTAATCTGCAGTTTTTCAACAAGGTGATATCCTATTCTATTTCTATCATTTTTATTATTATTATTATTGATGATAATAATTTTATTATTTGTATACTGAAGCTGTCATTTAAATTAACATATGTTAACCTAAACAAGGCTGCACGGTGGCGCAGTGGGTAGCATGTTCGCCTCACAGCAAGTAGGTCGCTGGTTCGAGCCCTCGGCTGGGTCAGTTGGTGTTTCTGTGTGGAGTTTGCATGTTCTCCCCGTGTTCGCGTGGGTTTTCTCTGGGTGCTCCGGTTTGCCCCACAAGTCCAAAGACGTGGTTTAGGTGAATTGGGTAAATTGTCCGTAGTGTATATGTGTGTATGGATGTTTCCCAGTGATGGGTTGCAGCTGGAAGGGCATCCGCTGCGTAAAACATGCTGGATAAGTTGGCGGTTCATTCCGCTGTGGCGAACCCAGATTAATAAAGGGACTAAGCTGAAAAGAAAATGAATGAATGAATGATTCTCCTTATTCTCCGTGTACGAGCGCGCAGCCATTTGAATCTTTTTGGCTCAAGACTTCCAGTCTCTTTCACTTTCATTCATTTTTAGACATTAAAAACAGCTCGTTTTGCTGCTTGATGTTGCAAAGTGATATTTTATATTATATTATTCGATTTTGTCTGTATAGTCATGCGAACACTTGTTTGTAGAGCAAGTAGTTTGACCGTTTTCTGCCTTTTGATATTCCTAGTCATTTCTCCCATAGGCAGCTGAATCGGAAGTTCTAAAACAATTGCAAAAACGAGCGCACTGAAATATTGGGCAAAGTATTTGGCAAAAGATGTAATTAAGGTTAAAAAGCTAATGATTTGTGTTGCATTTGTGATTAATATTGTTAATTAAGGTTTACAAATTATAGCTTATTAGTGTATGGCGGTGCCACATGGAACATTGGAAGTTTTTGCAAAACCTGAAATGTTACTCTAGGTGTGTTTCAATGCACTTTTCTTATAAAATATACATTAGAGGCCATTGTTTGTCATATGTACCATGGTAAATCAGAATCTAAACCTTCCCTAAAGTGTTGACAAATACAAACATGACACAAAACCACACTTGTGTGCTCAGAAACATCCATGCATTTTTATCTCTTTTTTTTAACCACCCTGATTTCATGGTATAATGTAAGTATTTTACCTTTTGTCAGTTTAGTGGCTAATTTGTACGAGTCATATGAAAATGTGGCACCCAACCCCGCCCCTAAACCCAACCATCATTGGGTGATGAGCAAATCGTACTAAATTGTACGAATTAAATCGTACGAATTCAAATGAATTAGCCACTAAATGAAAAAGTTACGAATTGCCGTGAGATTGTGTTGGTATAACAGGACTTATTTTTATAAGTTAATCAAGTTTCAACTACATTTTTTAAGTTCTGCAAAGTTTAACTTTATATTTTTAGGCGGTTTGATTGATGTAAGTTGAGATGACTAGAAATGTTTATTTGACGTAACAAAAAAAATTTATTTTGTGCAAACAACTACACTAAAAACAGGTTATTTATCAATAATCTGCTTAATTATAATTTTTGAGAAAAGGACAAATGTTGTTATAGTTTTACCGCCTCCTATTGTTCATTTTAATTTCAAAACCACAATGAAAAGTGTATATACTTTTGTTTTTAGGGTATGCAGAAACGTTGAACGAGCCATATTGAAGTCAGAATTATTCGCCCCCCTTTGAATTTATTTTCTTTTTTAAATATCTCCTAAATTATGTTTAACAGAGCAAGGAAATTTTCACAGTATGTCTGATAATATTTTTTTCTTCTGGAGAAAGTCTTATTTGTTTTATTTCGGCTAGAATAAAAGCAGTTTTTAATTTTTTTAAAAACCATTTTAAGGTCAAAATTATTAGCCCCTTTAAGCTAATTGTTTTTTCGACTGTCTACAGAACAAACCATCATTATACAATAACTTGCCTAATTCCCCTTACCTGCCTAGTTAACCTAATTAACCTAGTTAAGCCTTTAAATGTCACTTTAAGCAGTATAGAAGTGTCTTGAAGAATATCTAGTCAAATATTATTTACTGTCATCATGGCAAAGATAAAATAAATCAGTTATTAGAGACGAGTTATTAAAACTATTATGTTTAGAAATGTGTTGAGAAAATCTGCTCTCTGTTAAACAGAAATTGGGGAAAAAATAAAAAGGGGGCTTATAATTCAGGGGGGGCTAATAATTATGACTTCAGCTATATATAAATTGAGTTTGCACTGTAAAAATATCCGTAAATTAGCAGTTTTTCATATTTTTTGATTCATGGTTTTATTGTTCCCTATTTATTTATGATTTTGAATTGCATTATGAGGCCTTGATCTTTCATCTGACAACTTTTAATCATGAAAAGTTCAAAAAAGTGAGGGGGGACTCGATTTCTCAACGCATACGGAGTTACCAAACACGCTCTATTTTTATACTTTCTAACTGGAATCTGATAGGTTCGATGACTTGGCATGACCCAGCCAATAGAAACTACAGTGATCGTCAACCAGGTCCTCATAGGCTCAACAAATTAGTGTTACACCAGCCAATGGCCATAAAGGGCTATTCCACCCTAACATACACTGTAAACATCTGTTAACAGTTAAGAAACAAGTCAGTTTCAAGTAAGTTTTCCTATTTTGTGATTCACAAGTGTTTATTTACAGTTGTGAATTGCATTATGGGATGTTGATCTCTGCTCTGTCCACTTTTGATGTTGAAAATTCAACTCTACAGTTTAACAAAGTGACTTTTATGAACATTTGTAATAGTCTGCAGTGCGATATTGTCTGGGTTAAAGTTGTATATTACGCTGCAATAACTTTGTAATAAACCGGCAGTACATTTTCTCTTATTTCACGGACTATATATTATTTCTTATACATTATATTATCTCAAACTACTAAAATGTCAATAAAAGTCACTTTATTAAACTTTAGAGTTGAATTTTCAACATCAAAGTCGGCAGAAATCAACATCCTAAAATGAAATTCACAATGAAAAATAAACACTTGTGAGTCACAAAATACTGAAACTGTTAATGAACAGATATGTTTACAGAGTAGTTGATCATGTGATATAGCAAGTTTTAACAATTTACTGTTCTTTTGGCGTTTATAGGGGCAGGAAAGATGAACCGGTTGCCACCGAATCTCCTGGACCAGTTTGATAAGCCGCTGCCAGGCCAGCAAGACGGATTCAGCACGTTACAGTTTCATCGCAGCACCGCAGTGACAACCACAAAACAGCAGCAACAACAGCGCACAGACAGCCCGGGAAAAATACGCTACTTAGTTCACTCCGTCCAGAAACTTTTCGCTAAATCCCAGTCGCTTGAAAACTCCGCCATCAAAGCAAACATGAACGGTCGCAACAGCAGATCATCGAGCAGCGATGACAAACATCACAGGAGCAAAAGCAAAGATCGAGCGAAGAGCGAAGGAACGGCCAAACGAAGGCCCAGATCTAATATGTCTGGATACTGGAGCTCTGACGACTTAGATAGTGATGTAAGTAACTATAGAAACCCCATGGCCATGATGACTTTAGGTCGGCAAGGTGTGGGATCTGGACCAGGTCCGGATAGTCAGGTGGCGTCTAGATACTACATGCAGGGCTACAGCACTATTAGTGAGCACACGTTGAAATCCTCGAAGAGTAACAGTGACCTGAAGCACCAGCCGCTCCCTGCACTCCCGGCTCCTGGAGGGATCGGAGGAGGGAGAGCGCAGATGTTTGATGGGAACTTTGGTAAAGCGGGACCCTGGTCCACGCTTACTTTAGGACCCACCAGACAAGTGTGCCAGAAGGGGTCGGCCACGCTGGATCGCACCCTGCTGAAGTCTAAATCCGTCCAGCAGGATCTGGGCTGCCACTTTCTGCAGGTGCGAGGAAGGGTGAGTAACATCCAACGTAGATATATTGTGTATTGTTTTACTGTCAAGTCATATCATCTTTATTGCTATAGACCTTTTACAATATAAAGCTTAAAGGGCACCTATTACGCAAAAATCACCTTTATAAGAGGTTTAAACACAGTTGTGTGGTGACAGTGTGTGAATTTATCCAGCCTATAATGGTAAACATTTATCAAGTAAATTTTTTAGAATCAGACTTGATAAAAACAGTCTGCAGAAACACGTATGACGTATTGTACATCTTATCAGAAGGGGAAAGCCCCGCCCACTAGTGACCATCTATCCCTCATTAGCATAAACAGCCCTGAGTGAGAAGCAGCCGTCCACCATTAGAGTTTTGAGCTGCTGAAGATAACGTCAGCGACTATGAGGATCATCAATGTGGAGTTTTAGATCTGATGCATTCTGACACACTGACGTTCACTTTTTTTTACACAAAAAACATTTGTCCTGTTTTGAATCTGCCACTATGCTGACACACAGGCATTTGTAGCTCCGCCCTCTTTTGAAAAGAACACAATCTCATTTGAATTTAAAGCGACAGTCACCAAAAGGCCACAATTTGGATCAAAGGCTATAAGTGTCAGTTTCAAAGAGTTATAAATAACTATCTGTGTGGTATTTTGAGCTTAAACTTCACATACACACTCAGAGACTTATTTCACATCTTGTATAAAGAGGCACAATAGGTCCTGTTTAGCATGTCTGAAGAAAAGATAATAAAAAGCCGTATAGTTCAATATTTGAAGTCAATATTTAGCGTACTCTTAATTTAGTGTTTTCATCTCAGTTTTTTAAATGCTCATGTTAAATGAAGGATCAAATCCATGGATACAGTCAGAGTAGAGTTTCAGAAATGATGATCCGGGAATGATTTGTATGCGTTCACAATGATTTATGTGTACATACACACCAATACTCTGATTTTAATATGATTAATACAAGCATGGTATGATTTTGCCAAGTACGTTGCGATCCTGGATTAACATCTATGTTGATCCTGGAACATCATTCATTCATTCATTCATTCATTTTCTTGTCGGCTTTGTCCCTTGCGGGGTCGCCACAGCGGAATGAACCGCCAACTTATCCAGCACGATTTTACGCAGCGGATGCCCTTCCAGCCGCAACCCATCTCTGGGAACTTCCACGCACACATTCACACTCACACTCATACACTATGGACAATTTAGCTTACCCAATTCACCTGTACTGCATGTCTTTGGACTGTGGGGGAAACCGGAGCACCCGGAGGAAACCCACGCGAACCCAGGGAGAACATGCAAACTCCACACAGAAACGCCAACTGACCCAGCCCAGCCGAGGTTCGAACCTGCGACCCAGCGACGTTCTTGCTGTGAGGCAACAGCACTACCTACTGCGCCACTGGGTTGCCCTCCTGGAACATCATCAAAAATGTAATCCATACCTAATCTCTACCCCTAAACCCAACCATAACTGTACATTATTCCCAAAATCAGAGGGGAATAATAGTTGGATAACCATCATGTAGAAGTGCTTGAACCTAACCGTAAGCCTAAACTCAACATAAATGGTAAACATATTTCTTAATTCTGATTGGCTGAATGGAATGTTGTTCCAGGATCAACATAGATGTTAATCCCGAAACATGTCCTACTTGGTGAAATCAGGTTAGAGTTAAGACAATACCCTGATTAAGAGTCTACCACGTAAACAGCGATTTTTGATTACCTTAATCCAACTAAAGTCATAATCGAACTAAACAGAAATGGAATTAAGACATGTGGAGTATGCATATTTTAGTCGCAGTACAGACATGTAAGCACCTTAATCAAACTATACCATCATGTAGGACTTTTACACACCATACACAGCCATACAAACACGGCTGTTTGACACTGTTCTCTGCGCCCTACCGAGTCAGTACAGGACCACAGACACCCGCACCGCAAAATTCGGAAGTTTTATATTTTTCAGTTTGGAGTGCGGTATCAAATTCCATTAAAACAACACTCCTTTACCAGACCTTACTTCATACTCGCATGCAATACCTCGTCTCATTTGTCATGTCAATGTTGCTGAATGAAAGTGAAACTCCCGAACTGCAGTCAAAGTAAAAAAAAAATGAAAAATGAAACGTCCAAAACTGCATGAAACTCTGGAGGAAAAGTTGGAGAGCGCTGTGATGCAATGACGTTAATCGATCTACAGCAGGGGTCTCAAACTTAATTTACCCTGGGTCTGGGTGAGGCTGAGCCGCATCATATAAATGAATTACATTATTAACTATTATTTTTTCATTTGTTTATTTTTTCATCTTATTTTGTATTTAGAAAATGAAAATAAAGAGATTTGAGAAGATTGGAATTTACACAAAATAAGATGAAAATAAATCAATCAGTAATAAATAGTAATAATATTAATAATAATAATAATAATAGGCAACGCGGTGGCGCAGTAGGAAGTGCTGTCACCTCACAGCAGGAAGGTCGCTGGTTCGAGCCTCGGCTGGGTCCGTTGGCGTTTCTGTGTGGAGTTTGCATGCTCTCCCCGCGTTCGCATGGGTTTCCTCTGGGTGCTCCGGTTTCCCCCACAGGCCAAAGACATGTGGTATAGGTGAATTGAGTAGGCTAAATTGTCCATAGTGTATGAGTGTGAATGAGTGTGTATGGATGTTTCCCAGAGATGGGTTGCGGCTGGAAGGGCATCCACTGTGTAAAACATGTGCTGGATAAGTTGGCGGTTCATTCCGCTGTGGCGACCCCAGATTAATAAAGGGTCTAAGCCAAAAAGAAAATGAATGAATGAATTAATAATAATAATAATTAGATTTACTGTTATCCTCCGTGCTGTTGTTACTGGAAAAAGAAGCAACACTGTGTTGTTGTCATTTGTTTTGACTACTTTTACATCATCTAGAAATATATGTAATGTTCATTGTGTGAGGCAATGAAAATACAATGCAAGTAGCGACTTGCAAATGACCCACAAATAACGGTGCAACCCTATAATTGGTCTGGGTTACCGAGGACTCTTATTGATGTCGATACTGTGTGTGACTGCAGACCATTACATTAGGCTGCATTGAGTTCCTTACTTTTCTTTTATCCCGCCGCATACGCAAGTGCCATTTCAGTTCACTTCCAAGTGAAAAATAGTAATTAAATGACTCACTGTCTAATCTTCAAGAAGAGCACACAGTAAGCTCCTCCGTCATGTTCTGTGGCTGACTTGACTCGCTTTGCTTCCCGCTATCCTGATCCAGGGATGCAGTTCCAGCTTCTTAGGATCTCATTTGATCAGCCTCATTGTCAGATTCAGGGCTTGACATTAACTTTTTTGATCACCAGCCACAGTGGCTAGTAGTTTTTCAACGTTACTAGCCACTCGCCATTTTCACTAGCCACATTTTTGTTGTTGGGAGACTAATTTTTATATGCATAAATATGACTTTGACATGCTAAAATTACTTGATTTGGATTTTGTGTTTTGTCCACTTGCCTCCTCATTCATTTAACTGTTTGTGTGTCATGTATGAGCAAATGGGTCATGGTTTCATAGTGTTATACTGCAAACTGTTTTTATTTTATATCACTTTTCAGAACTTAAAATTAAAGATTTACCAAATTTATCTCTGACCACACCAAACAATAATTATTTTTTGGCCACAAATTTTAAATGTGTCAAAACAAGCTGAATATAGCTGTATACTATACTTTTTAATTTAACAAAACATTTCTTTAAAAAAAAGAAGAAAAAAAAGAAAAATAATTGACTTTTATAAATAATTACTGTCATGTATCAAAAATATGCACAGTAATCTGTCAAGGTTTCTCAGATCACCAGTTAACTATACATACATGGAGAGTTAATCTCATATTAAAGCAATGTTGTTGTAAAAATATGATAATTAAACCATATTAACAAAAATAACCGTAGGCAAAAGAAAGCAGGTGAAAAGCATACCGTGTGATAATGAAAGGATGATCACGCGGTTAAAGCCAATTAATAATCTGTTCAAAGCGAAAGCAACCGGTGCTGCTTACAAAAAGACATATTTGGAGCTCTTGAAAGCAGCAAGACTGGGTGCATTAGCAGAGCTTTTTGTCTGGTCTATATGAAAGAGAACTGATCACAGTTGCGTTTAGGCACGGTTGCTTCAAGCAAGAAAACAGGAGCGCGCACGCGTTTTAGTTGCACGCATCACATCAGCTGTTAGCGCGACTGATCATCCTCTCATTAGTTATTCACCTGCTTTCTATTGCTCCCCCGAATGCAATTATTTTTGTCAGTCGTGCTGTTTCTCGATTCTAAGATCACATTTGCACGCATATTGGGTCATCCTTATAGTCGAACCCTGCTTTTAAGAAAACCACAATTTAAAATTGTTTTCAACCAGCCAAAGTGGCTAGTGGGAGTGTCTGTCTTACCCGCCAAAGCTGAAATCTACCCGCATTTGGCGGATGTTAATGTTAATGTTAAGCCCTGGTCAGATTTACTCATGGTTAAAAAAATAAAACATCCCTGACTGCCTCTTTGCTATTTTGAAAATATAAATATCATTTAGGCCATTGTTTTTTTTCGCTGCTCACTTCACGCGAAACAAAAATCACCAACCAATGAGAGTGATTGTAAATGTAATAAAGATGATTGGTTGAAAATATTGGTCAGGAACAATAGTTAAATGTGAATTTTGCTTTAACTTGCGCATGGTGACTACCGTCGTGTGCGCGCACACACAATACACACAGCCTTTGCTTGCACTTATTTACTCTCTCTCTCACACACACACACACACACACACACACACACATGCAGGTATTCAAGTTAATGCCGAATCGGTTAAAATAAATACCAGAAAGCAAAACATTGGACATTTTGCGAAAAAGGATCCAGCTCAAATTAAGCACTGATTTATATACATTTATCTTCGTATAATGTCCCCTGGACAGCAACAGTGTTGTGAATGAAGCGCGCTGGGACAAATGTCCTCGTGTGCCCAATAGAAACAAGGCAGCCAGCCAGACACTGAAGAAAACACTCAACGGCAATACTGCTGTAACATCCACTGCGAAATGTTTCTCTGCCTGCATCAAGCCCAGGCGATGTCCCGCCCTCGAGAGCCAAACACGCCACCGTGATTGGTAGGTTCGTTCATCTAAAGTGCCATACATATCAAACTCGCAGGCCGCAATAACATTAAACTTCAAATTAAGGCGGAGGCCACAAACTATCGGCCCTCTGGCCGTAAGTTTGAGCCCCCTGATCTACAGTATATGCTATAATAACATGTAAAACAGGATCATGAAAGCAACATTCAAAAAGCAACTCATACAAACACCTTAATCATGTTAATGTCTTATTCAGATTAAGGCAAATAATTAGATTACCGATGTCCACGTACACTGCAAAATCAACTCTAGCTAGAGTGAACGTAGTTACACTCTTAAGAGAGTTACTTGTACAACTCTATAAATGAGTTATATTTACACTGTATCGAGTTTTAAACAATAACTCTCGTCTAAACTACTGGAAGTGGATTGTTCCTAGAGTGAAAATTCAACACTGTTGAGTTTAACACTGGTGAATTTGCTGGGTAAACGTAGTCAGAGTTTATCTGTTGGTGTTTGTTCAGATGCCATCCACCGGTGAGTGGACAGGAACTCTGGGCAGAAGTGGTCCAATGGGTGAGATCCCATGTAGACGGATGCGGAGCGGAAGTTATGTGAAGGCCATGGCAGACCTGGAGGATAGTGACGATTCTGATGGGAGTCCCAAACCCTCACCCAAAAGCGCAGCGCGGAGGCAGAGCTACTTACGCGCAACACAGCAATCACTAAGTGACCAGTTCCCCTCAAGAAAGTAAGTTAGAACGTGTGTATTTGTGTATGTTTTCCCAACAAAGCAATAGAAGAAATGCCACAAAATTTGCAGCACGATTTACAAAAAGTCGCCACATGAGCAGTCATTTTAGTCACAAAAAATCCTGGAGGGACTGTAAACGACTCAAACATCCAAACGATAATGTTGTAGATCACAGTGATTCATTTCTGCACAGAAGGCTGGTGATATATTAGGATACAAACACAGAAACACTCAGTGGTGGTCTGTCAGGAGGCCAGAGACCCCGTATGAGGCGTGAGCTGTGTTATTTCATGGCGTCTGAACGGGGATGAGTTTAACTGTGTTGATTTCTCTCTCGTGCATGCATCAGAATCCAGCTGTGCCTGTTCATGTGCTAGATTAAGCACAGCTAGTGTCTCTTCTCTCCATATGCTGTGATTCTCACTGAATTTCTGCTGTTCACATGGAAACAAAGCATATCCTTTTGTTTTGGTATTTTACAGTGAAGTCTGCATTGGCACCACTGTCAGCCTATTATGATTTTTTTTTCACAGGTATCTGGTACAGATCAGATTTTACTGGATATGTGTTGATTGCAAAAATGTGCATGAGTTTGACTATCTAACATCTCATTTGAGTCCTTTTTTAAACATGTTTCTAAATACAATGTGCATCTGATATCTCCAAGATGTCTTTCCCTCATGTAATGCAAGCCTCGTGTAATACAGAACAACAGTTTCATATGAATTGCAATGTTATTTTTGTTGTGCTGCCTTTCATTTATACTTATTTTGGTTATAAACATATATATACAGTTGAAAGCAGAAGTTTACATACACTGTGTAAAAAGGCACGTAACCATATAAAAACAGACTAAACCTTTTCTCTTTTAGGTAAGTTAGGATTGTCACATTTGTTTATGTTCTGCTTAACAGCAGAATAATGAGAGAGAGATTTTTTGAGAAATTGTTATAACTTTTCTTGAAAGTCAAGTTTACATACAATAAGATTATTCTGCCTCTGAAAAAGCTCAGATGACGGTGTCAAAGTTTTGGAAGTTTCTGATTGGCTAATTGACAACATTTGAGTTAATTGGAGGCACAACTGTAGAATAGTATTGAAGGAAAACTCAAACACACTGCTTCCTTGTGTGACAACATAGGAAAATCAACAAGCCAGAATCAACAAAAAAGCCAGATTACAATTTGCTAAATTACACTGGGAAAAAGAATCATTTTTGGAGACATGTCCTGTGGTCTGATGGAACTAAGATTGAACTGTTTGGCCATAATGACCAGTGTTACATTTGGAGGACAAAGGGGAACGCTTACAAGCCTAGGAACACCATCCCAACTGTGAAGTATGGGGGCGGCAGCATCATGTTGTGGGGCTGTTTTGCTGCAGGAGGGACTGGTCCACTTCACAGCATAGATGGCATCATGAAGAAAGAACATTATGTAGAAATACTGAAGCAACATCTCAAGACTTCAGCCAGGAAATTAAAACTTGGCCACAAATGGGTCTTCCAAACAGACCATGACCCTAAGCATACTGCCAAATTAGTTAAAATGTGCTTTAAGGACAACAGAGTGAATGATTTGGAGTGGCCATCACAAAGCCCTGAGCTCAATCCTATAGAAAATTTGTGGGCAGAGTTGAAAAAGCTTGTGCGAGCAAGACAGCCTACAAATCTGACTCAGTTACATCCATTCTGTCAGGAGGAATGGGCCCCAAAACATTTGACCAAAGTTACACAGTTTAAAAGCAAAGCTAAAAAAAATACCAAGGAAATGTGTGTAAACTTTTGACTGTCTAGAAATTAATAAACAATTCTCTCATTATTCTGGCATTTAGCAAATGTAAATGATTTAGGTAATCCTAATGGACCTAAAATAGTAAACGTTTAGTATGATTTACCATCAGACATTTAAAAAAAAAATGGTTATGTTCCTTTTTTTAAAGTGTATGTAAACTTCTGGTTTCAACTGTGTGTGTGTGTGTGTGTGTGTGTGTGTGTGTGTGTGTGTGTGTGTGTGTGGTGTGTGTGTGTGTGTGTGTGTGTGTGTGTGTGTGTGTGTGTGTGTGTGTGTATATATATATATATATATATATATATATATATATATATATATATATATATATATATATATATATATATATATATATATATACTGTATATATACTGTATATATATTATACATGATTCATGTGAGTACCATCTAATAATTGTTAATTACATTTTACATGCATAAAAACATCAATTTTATATATAGCTTTAAAACTACATAAGCCTAGTTCAGTTCCTCCCTCTGTGTGCAGGATTAGCCGCTCCCTCTCAGTGTATGTAAGCCCCTCTCTCTCAGTGTACATAAGCTCCTCCCTCTATGTAGTGTAAGCCCCTCCCCTATGTACTTAAATTCCTCTCTCTAGTATTGTAAGCCTCTCCTCTGTGTATATAAGTTTCTTACCCTGTGTAGAAGCCCCCCTCCCCGCTGTGCATGTAAGCTCCTCCCTCTATATAGTGTTAGCCCCTCCCCTGTGACAAAAGTCCTTTCCCTGTGTGTATAAGCTCCTCCCCTTGTGTAAGTTAGCCCCTCCCTCTGTGTAGTGTAAGCTCCTTCCTATCTGTATATAAGCCCCTCCCTTGGTGTAGTGTAAGCCCCTCCTCTGTGCATATAAGCTCCTCCTTCAATGTAGTGTAAGCCCCTCCCCTCTGTATATAGCTCCTCCCTTTGTGTAGTATAAGCCCCTACCCTGTGTACTTAAGCTCCTCACTCTATGTAGTGTAAGCCCCTCACATGTGTATATTCGATTATACACAGGGTAAGGCCCTGTGTACAAGCACCTCCCTCTATGTAAGCTCCTCCCTCTATGTAGTGTAAGCCACTCTGTGTATATATGCTCCTCACCCTGTGTATAAGCTCCTCCCTCTGTGTATGTAAGCTCCTCCCTATGTGTAGTGTAAGCCCCTTCCCTGTGTATATAAGCTCCTCCCTCTGTGTATGTAAGCCCCTCCCTCTCTGTAGTGTAAGCCACTCTCATGTGTATATGAGTTACTTACACTGTGTATAAGCTCCTCCTTCTGTGAATGTAAGCTCCTCCCTATGTGTAGTGTAAGCCCCTCCCTGTTGATATAAGTTCTTTACCCTGTGTTTAAGCTCCCCCCTCTGTGTAGTGTAAGCCCCTCCCTCTCTGTATGTAAGTCCCTCCCTATGTGTAGTGTAAGCCCCTTCCCTGTGTATGTAAGCTCCTCCCTCTGTGTATGTAAATCCCTCCCTCTGTGTAGTGTAAGCCCCTCCCCTGTGTATATAAGTTACTTACCCTGTGTGTAAGCTCCTCCCTCTGTGTATGTAAGCTCCTCCCTCTATGAAGTGTAAGCCCCTACCCTGTCTATATAAGCTCCTTACTTTGTATATAACCTCCTCCCTCTGTGAAGTGTAAGCCCCTCCCCTGTCTATATAAGCTCCTTACCTTGTGTATAAATTCCTCCCTCTATGTAGTGTAAGCCCCTCCCCTGTATATATAAGTTACTTACCCTCTGTGTAAGCTCCTCCCTCTGTGTATGTAAGCTCCTCCCTCTATGAAGTGTAAGCCCCTACCCTGTCTATGTAAGCTCCTTACTTTGTATTTAAGCTCCTCCCTCTGTGCAAGCTCCTCCCTCTGTGAAGTGTAAGCCCCTCCCCTGTCTATATAAGCTCCTTACCTTGTGTATAAACTCCTCCCACTATGTAGTGTAAGCCCCTCCCCTGTATATATAAGTTACTTACCCTGTGTGTAAGCTCCTCCCTCTGTGTATGTAAGCTCCTCCCTCTATGAAGTGTAAGCCCCTACCCTGTCTATGTAAGCTCCTTACTTTGTATATAAGCTCCTCCCTCTGTGAAGTGTAAGCCCCTCCCCTGTCTATTTAAGCTTCTTACCTTGTGTATAAGCTCCTCCCTCTATGTAGTGTAAGCCCCTCCCCTGTATATATAAGTTACATACCCTGTGTGTAAGCTCCTCCTTCAGTGTATGTAAGCGCCTCCCTCTGTGTAGTGTAAGCCTCTCCCTTGTCTATATAAGCTCCTTACCCTGTGTGTAAGCTCCTCCCTTTGTGTATGTAAGAGAGGGACACACTCCTCCCTTTATTAAAATATAAGCTCCTCCTCCTGTGCATAAGCTCCTCCCTCTCTCACGCTGTGCCCCGCCTCTCTCAGCCGTCTGCTGGATTACTCCATGCTGCAGGGGGATCTGGAGGCTCTCTGGTCTCCCCTCCACAGCATCAGCACCCTGCAGCAGATCGGACGCTCGGTCAGGTCAGTTCAGTGAGGAGAGACTGCAGATTTATCCTCACTGACCGCTCGCTCGCTCGAACAGACAGAGACATGGCAAAAACATCGCTTTATAAAGATCCTCTCAGATTAGGAGTGCTGACAAACTCAAAACTGCTGCATCAATTGATTGGCATGGACGGCTTCTCCTACTCTGAGATGTTCAGTCTCTGACTCTGAGGAGGTTTTCTAAGCTTGGATCTTATGTTTGGTCAATTTGGAAGGCAGAAAGCCTCTTCAGAGTTTGTGAGCTCTGCTGATTCTCACCCAAACCGCTCCAATGGTTCTGAATGGTGCTGAATGGGAACTGGACTTGAGAGTGTCGAACTGTTTGAAGCAGTTGTTTAGGAACTTTTTTAGAGCTGCAGTTTTTAGATCTCCTGTGGTCGTCAAAGTAAAAACACCATTATAGATGGATGAATGGATGATCATTTTGTAAACAAAACTGAAAATTTTGCCTTTTAAAATAAAAGTTTCTTTAGCAGTTTTGTTACAGCTTCACCATTTCCATTTGCATTTTGTGTGGTAGATCAGGGGTTTTCAATCTATTTAATCTATTTTAAATCTATTTAAATAAATAAATAAATAAGTAAATAAATAAATAATATTTTTTTTAATTAAAAAGTAAAAATCCCTAAATATCTAAATGTAGACACCATAAAATAAGAGTTAATGGCCATGGCATCATTATTATTTTTATTTTAGTGTTTAAAATTTAATTTTAATTTTAATATATTATTATTGAAATAAAAATATTGTTCATTTATTTAACATAATATTTTCTGTTTTATTTTTTCACAGTTTATTTATTAAAATATAAATACTATTTATTTATTTATTTATTTATTTATTTATTTATTTATTTATTTTGTTTAATAATTATTTATGATTAACTTTTTCCACAGTTTATTTAGTTATTTATTTATTTTAGTGCATAATATTTTCAGTTTTACTTTTCACAGTTTTGTATTTATTTATTTTTTTAAATATAGATATTATTTATTTATTTGTTTGTTTTATTACATAGTTAATTATGATTTACATTTTCCACAGTTTATTTAGTTATTTTACTGCATAATATTTTCTGTTTTATTTTTTCTAAGTTGAATAAATGTTATTATTAAAATATAAATAATATTTAATTATTTATTTATTCATTTATTTTGTTTTATAATTATTTATGATTTACTTTTTCCACAGTTTATTTATTTATTTATTTATTTTAGTACATACTATTATTTTGTTTTATTTTTCAGTTTTGTATTTATTTATTTTTATTATTAAAATATAATTATTTATTTATTTATTTAATTATTTATTCATTCATTTATGTAGTTTCATAATTATTTATGATTTAGTTTTTCCAGTTTATTTATTTATTTATTTATTTTAGTGCATAATATTTTCTGTTTTATTTTTTATTATTAAAGAATAAATAATGTTTATTTATTTATTGTATTACATAATTATTTCTGTTTTTAACTTTTTCACAGTTTATTTATTTATTTATTTACTCTTTTTTTTCCACAGTTCTTGTATTTATTTTATATATATATATACAAGAACTGTGGAAAAAAAAAAGAAAAAAAATATTTATATTTTCCAACAATCTTTATTTTTCTCTAAATATTTCGGGGCTGTTGTGGCCCCGGAGCCCAGTTTGAAAACCCCTGAGGTAGACTATAGAGCTCTGGAGCTGCATTTGACCTCTGACCTCATGACTTCATCTCCTGCTTTTTCTTTTATCTCATCTTCTCCTGATTCCCGTCCTGCTCTTTTCTTCAGCTGTCTTCCGTCTCTGCGAGAGTTTTCTGGGAACCGCAGTCTGGATAATCTGGACTGTATTGGAGGAGGATCTCCGTTCCCCAACTGGGATGATGATGACTTCAGTCAGGGCTGCAGTACACTGGGCCGTGGCAGCTGCATCAGTCAGGTAAATAAACACACACACACATAGGTACCAACACACACACAGGTACACACACAAACACATTTACACAAACACACACACACAAACACAAACATACTAACACAGACACAAACAGACCTAAGATTGTGTGATCAGATGCACACACACACACACACACACACACACTAACAGACACAAATAGACCTGTGTTTGTGTGATCAGATGCGAGACATGGAGATGAGCCAGCATTATGCAGATGAGCTGGAAGACATTCATCCTCACTCCCGATGCCCGGATCCGCCCGACATCCCCATGCCAACATGCTTCCGCTCCCGTAGCCATAGTTACCTTCGTGCCATCCAAGCAGGATGTTCCCAAGACGACGACACAGCGTCAATGGACTCTGATTCACCACCTCCCACAACCACAACAACCGTCCGCACCTACAGCAACAGCACCGGTGAGTGACCAAACACACACACACTCACACAACTATAAGTATGGTACAACCCTCCCTACTCTCCAAGAACTGTACTTATCCAGAGCGAGCAGAAGGGCTGCCAAAATCACTCTGGACCGCTCACACCCAGCACACGGCCTCTTTGAACTGTTACCTTCTGGTCGACGCTACAGAGCACTGCGCACCAGAACAGCCCGACACAGAAACAGTTTCTTCCCTCAGGCAATCCATCTCATGAACACTTGATGATAGTAATTGTGGAACCAACATCACTACCTGCTATACACTTTTTTACACATAAACAATTATTTAACAACATGTTTACATGCCAATTTGCACATAACAGCTGCACATATAATGTTGTATATAGTAATATAGCTGTACATACACCCAGGGGCGCCTGCAGGATTGTATTCCAAGGTACGCACAAATCCAGCACCGCCCCCTTCCCCCAATCATGTCAAGAAACACTGATGCTTACTGTCAAAGGCTACATTATTTAAGGGCATTCGTTACGACATAATTCGTTTCCTTTTTAATTGTAATATTTTGCTGAAATCTAAATGTAATAAAAGCACATCAGCACCAAGGAAAAATCAGACGCTCAACATGTAATCATTAAAATTATGACATATTAAAAAATTGCAAATATATGACAGAGGATTGTGGTTAGTGGTGGGCCGTTATCAGCGTTAACGTGCTGCGTTAACGCGAGACTCTTATCGCGCGATAAAAAAAATATCGGCGTTAATCTATTCTCAAAATTGGGTTGAGAGCTGGGTCTTTTCTACGCAAGCTATGGGGACTTTCACTTTGAAAGTTTAGCGCGGATGTATACCTGACCGGTGAGCCGTCTGAGAATGAAGTGCCCTTCTGAATCAAATCAGCAGGATGCCTGACTTTAAATGCAGTTCGCCAGTTTCACTTTAACTCACGAACATTTAAGTCTTGCCTTCGTGACAAACTGGGGTATTAGACGCAAATAAATGAGTAAGGACAGGTGAGAGGGTTATGGAATTTAATAACGCATGCCAAATGAGAAGAAAAAGAAACTTCCGCATTTTGCGACGTGTGTGTGTTTTTGTGTGTGCGTCTGTACGTCTGTGCGGTCCTTTACTG
Source organism: Danio kyathit (assembly GCA_903798195.1). Taxonomy (NCBI): domain Eukaryota; kingdom Metazoa; phylum Chordata; class Actinopteri; order Cypriniformes; family Danionidae; genus Danio; species Danio kyathit. The sequence continues at coordinate 3,398,181 of LR812524.1, read as the reverse complement.
ACAGCCGCCTGTGTGGATCTTGTCGGAAAATATGGCGAAAAGTCCTACATGATGGTGCTAGTTTGTCAGTATTGCCACTAATATCTGCATACTCCACGTATTAATTCCATTTCTGTTTAGTTCAGTTATGACTGAACTACATAACTACAGTTATGACTAGTTGCATTAAGGTAATCAAAAATTGCTGTTTACATGGTAGACTCTTAATCAGAGTATTGTTTTAATCATATTAAAATCGTATTAAAGTATTGTTGCCCATGTAAACATACTCAATGCTTGACACCGTCAGGGCTCTGTGAACTTGCCTTTGCAAAGCAGCATTTTCTGTATGTACGTACATCAAAAGCAAGTATGAAATCGCTGTTTGGTGCTTATGTAGGCCTACAGCTCAACATTCATGTTTAACTGAATAAACAGTTAATAAACACAAGAACATCTTATTGAACATCATTTATTTTCATCACCAATTATCATAGTAGAACAGTTTCCCTGGTCTAATGCGCCACCTGGCTTAAGAAACCCGTTCTCAAAGACTTATTATTTGGGTAGCACACATATTCTGAATGCCTTCGGCAGAATTCAAATGAGCCATTTTAATCTAGATGAATCTAGATTAAAAAAATTAATCTATGCCCACCTATAATTGTGGTACAATGCAGTTAGTGAAGCATTCATTAAATCCTTACTTTACACTGACCGAAAATCATCCACCCGCACAGTTGAGTAGTGGACGAGCTCAAACTAAAAAATAATTCGTATATTTTTCTTTGAAAAAATATATTTTTAAAACTAATTTCGTATATAGCTTGTCTCTTTGTTAAAATATTTTTCTTGGTCAGTTATCTTACAGATAAAATAAAAGAACGAATAACATTTGAGGTGAAGTGCTTCAAAACAAAAAATCCACTATATGCTTCAACAATGCCGAATCACGATCTGGATTGTCAAATAAAATAATAATCTAGCCTGAATAAAATTAAAGTGAAATATTCCGTTTCAGAGAAGCCTATATTAAACTGTTTTCAATGTTGCGCCGGTCAATTACAATTTACTTCATTCATTCATTTTCTTTTCGGCTTAGTCCCTTTATTTATCCGGGGTCGCCACAGCGGAATGAACCGCCAACTTATTCAGCACATTTTTATGCAGCGGATGCCCTTCCAGCTGCAACCCATCTCTGGGAAACATCCACACACACTCATTCACACTCATACACTACGGACAATTCAGCCTACCCAATTCACCTCTACCACATGTGTTTGGACTGTTGGGGAAACAGGAGCACCCGGCGGAAACTCACCCGAACGCAGGAAGAACATGCAAACTCCACACAGAAACGCCAACTGACCCAGCCGATGCTCGAACCAGTGACCTTGCTGTGAGGCGACAGCACTACCTATTGCGCCACTGCGTCGCCCCAATTTAATTAATTTAATCAAATAATTTGAATGAGCAGGACAGGCGTTTACAATATTCGCAACAGCACTGAACATGTTCCCACATTACCTCGGTGGAACAAACTCGGTTGGAAGGATGAGAGAACTCAGAAACTCATTGTGAGAATGAGGATGTCTGCTTATTTATGCCAGTCTGTCAGATAAAATTGTTTAAAACACCTTGAATGGTAGCTGTTCCATGCGAGAAGTCTGCGCAGCAGCTGGATCTGATCTGTCTGATGAAAGAGACACCCTAGCTCAGGTGCGCTCACCCTAGACTGCGGTCTCCACTCCGTGTGGCGGATCAGTATTTGTCTCATTAGTTCTAGGCCTTTTGGCAAATGTCTCAATTAAGTGTATCTGTTTTAAAGAGTGTTTACTCATTTTGAACCTTGTTTTAAACAATAGCTATCTGGTTGTGTTATCCTGCTGGAAGTAGCCATCAGTAGATAGAGACACTGTGGTCATAAAGAGATGGACATGGTCAGCAACAATACTCAGGTAGGCTGTGGCGTTGACACGATGCTCAATTGGTTCTAATGGGCCCAAAGTGTGCCAGGAAAATATCCCCCACACCATTACACCACCACCAGCAGCCTGAACCATTGATACAAGGCAGGATGGATCCATGCTTTCATGTTGTTGATGCCAAATTCTGACCCGACCATCCGAATGTGGCAGTAGAAATCGAGACTCATCAGCAGGCCTGGGTTAAGAATTCAGAGGCCCCTGGGCACATTGTCTTTTAGGGCCCCCTACCTGGCCGCACCCCTATAGTTGAATTAAAAAATAAGAATAGGTTGATGATCGATCGCGTCAAAACATGTTGCCATGCGCTTTACGAGTTTTGCCACTCACGCTGCTGTCAACTGCGCTCTTTAGTTTTGTTGTCTCTGTCAATCAAACCGCGATAGGCAGAAATTGCTCAAATAGCTTATTCCACTGAGGTGTGCTATTTGCACTTAGCCTAAATAGACGCTCCAAAATCTGCATTTTTCCTCCTTCGCAAGGGCCCCAAGTCCACATGGGCCCCTGGGCCTGTGTCCAAAATGCACATTAGTTAATCCGGCCCTGCTTATCAAACCAGGCAACGTTTCTCCAATCTTCTATTGTCCAGTTTTGGTGAGCCTGTGTGAATTGTAGCCTCAGTTTCCTGTTCTTAGCTGTCAGGAGCGGCACCCGGTGTGGTCTTCTGCTGCTGTAGCCCATCCGCCTCAAGGTTGGACGTGTTGTGTGTTCAGAGATGCTCTTCTGCAGACCTCGGTTGTAACGAGTGCTTATTTGAGTTACTGTTGCCTTTCAATCAGCTGCAACCAGTCTGGCCATTCTCTGACCTTTGGCATCAACCAGGCATTTGCGCCCACAGAACTGCCGCTCACTGGATATTTCCTCTTTTTTGGACCATTCTCTGTAAACCCTAGAGATGGTTGTGCGTGAAAATCCCAGTAGATCAGCAGTTTCTGAAATACTCAGACCAGTCCATCTGGCACCAACAACCATGCCACGTTCAGAGTCACTTAAATCCCCTTTCTTCTCCATTCTGATGCTCGCTTTGAACTGCAGCAGATCGTCTTGACCATGTCTACATGCCTAAATGCATTGAGTGGCCGCCATGTGATTGGCTGATTAGACATTTGTGTCAACGAGCAGTTGGACAGGTGTACCTAATAAAGTGGCCGGTGAGTGTATATACCCAACTCTATATTCACAGTGCACTAAAAAACATATTAAACATTTCAGTTTATTTATTTTATTTTTAAAATATATTCACAAAAATCAAAAAGTTTCATGAGAGAGAGAGAGAGAGAGAGAGAGAGAGAGAGAGAGAGAGAGAGAGAGAGAGAGAGAGAGAGAGAGAGAGAGAGAGAGAGAGAGACCCGCCCTCTCTCCATTTCATTCACTACTATCACTAACAGGGGGCGGACCCTAGTATTTGCGTCACGCATTTTTAAATAGGCGGGTCTATTAGTCTGGCATCCAATCGCTTTCACGCGAAACAATGATTGACAGCTCATTTGTCCAATGTTGGTTTCCAGTGCGTTGTTTCCCTCAACAATACTCCGCTGCATGTCACGAAGGCGTTTCCACACGGTTCCTTTCTTTCCGCGACGTGGACTCGCATATGATGATGATGATGAAACTGCGATAATGTAAATCTCTATGAATGAAAAAAACCGCAACGAGTTGAGGAACATTTCCAGCGCGAGAGCAGGTAAGAAACACACTTCAGTTCATGTGATGAGGACCAACAATAATAACGCGCGTTAATCATCAATACACATGCATTCGCTTTAGATATTTAGGTTAGGATTCAACTTACTGTACATCTTTTTAAAATTTATACAATGTCCAGCCGTTTTATTGCTGATTAGAAGGCTAATAAATTGTTATTATTAGCCAAATAACGCGTAATATTACTTTCTAATGGTATATGACGTTACTTATTTATTTCTGTGTTGTTATACAGACTGATAATTGTTTTATGTACATTGTTGGTAGTGCTCTTTCTTATTGACACACATTTATACAGATAGTATTGAGCTGAATAACGCCAAATCTTACTTTCTAATGGTATATGACGTTACTTACTCATTTCTGTGTTGTTATACTGACTGATATATTTTTATGTACATTGTTGGAAGTGCTCTTTGTTACTGACACACATTTATTGAGGTAAAGTTGGTTTTATATTCACACATTCAGACTTTCTCCTTAATTAAAAGGCATTCTTTGCTAAATTCTAAATAGTGAAGTCAAATAAGCAGCCACCCACTACCAAAGTACACGTTCACAGTCAAATAAATGGTGCTAATGTTGTTTTGAAGTCATATTTACATCTGATTTCATACCGAATATTCAAATTATCATGGTAAACACTATAGGGAGCTTCACAAGTTGTCATTGAACGAATGTGCGAATATAAAACCAACACAATTACACATTTATACACATATTATTGAGCTGAATAACGCGTAATATTACTTTCTGATGGTTTATGACGTTATTTATTTATTTCTGTGTTGTAATGCAGTCTGGTAATTGATTTATGTACATTGTTGGAAGTGCTCTTTGTTATTGCCACACATTCATACACATATTATTAAGCTGAATAACGCATAATATTAGTTTCTAATGCTTTATGACGTCACTTATTTTTTTCTGTGTTGTTATATTGACTGATATATTTTTATGTATATTGTTGGAAGTGCTCTTTGTTATTGACACACATTTATACACATAATATTGACTCACACACACACACACCCTACACATGCATGTTTTCCCATAACAGTTGTCACGAGTTTCCAATGGGAATTAGAGAGCAATGTGAATTAGAGAGCTGATGATTCGTGTGGAGCAGTTAAACTTGTCAGACAGGAGCATTCACTGTGTTCATCATTACACTAAAGGTTTTACATTACACACGTGGCTCTGGTTGAAGGTGTCTCTTTGCATTTAATTGCCGTGCATCGCTCTGAAATTCATCTAAGGGGCAAAGCAGCTCTGATAACAGGCTTTGGTGGAAGTTACAGTTTGTGTATTGTAGATACAGTATGATGGAGGGACTCATACGCTCCAAAAATATATCATTTTGTTGCTGCTTGTTCAAACTACTTATTTAAAATAAGCTGAAACAACTCAATTGTTGAGATTTCTTGGGAGAACTTACTTGGTTTATGTTTAATTGCTTAAATTTGTCAAAACCAGTTAACTTAATTGATTTGTGTTGGGACAGCATTAATTAATTGTGTGTAACCCTGCATTTTTTTACAGTGCATGCAACTTTTTTTTAGAACACTTTAGTTTAAGTAACAATTCTGTTAACTAGTGGCCTAATATTAAAATATGGCTGTTTATTAGTATTTATTAAGTAAATATTCTGCTTGATCTTACTCTGCATCTCCAATCTAATACCTAAACATAACTACTAACAAAATAACCATTAATAAGCAATATATTATGCATTTGTTGGGGCTAAATAGTCATAGTTGATGGTTTATTAATAGTAATAATTTTACCTTAAAATAAACTGTGACCTTATATACATGAGCCTTGTTTATGAAGCTGCTGTCTCTTGATGTCTGGCCATTGTATGATGTTTTGTATTTCGCTTCCACAAATGCTGTGTTAAGCCACAAAAGACATTCAGAGTGAGTTTTGTCAGTGCATTGGGTTGGATAAATAATCGGCCAACTCCCAGGATGTTTGTGCGGAAACAATGAAACAATGCGAGTGGCTTTTCCACAATGCATAGAGAATCATTCACCTGCATATAGCATGGAGTCATCCAAGTGACTTTATACTTCAGTAGATCATTAAAGAGCATTTTTAGCTGAAACTATGGTCATTGGTGATTCGTAAAATGCAAAACAATGGATGCATTTTATAGAGTCAAAACCACATGGGCAAAACAAAATTAATAGTACTAGCGATGCATGAAAGTCTTTATTCACAACATTATTACTAGGGCTGAACAATATAGCGTCATCACAATGTGTGTATCCACAATAATCACATCAAAGGATTAGATTATTTATTAAAGATTAAAAGATAAAGATATTATTATTTTTAAATAAATTATACAATAATGACTGTGTTAATTTACAGCTGATTGTTTAATTTCTGTACTCGAATACTGTTAGACTCCTCCGAAAACCACAAAGCACTGTTTATTTATTTGTTTTTGTTCTGTCGTGTTTATAAATGCTTGTAATTTATTATATTTTAAGCATAAAAAAAGACTTTCTCGTCTATCTAAATGAATGAAATCTATATAAATAGAGCTATTCACATCACCTGGTTAAATTATATTCATATCGCAATATATATTGCAGTAAAACAAAATATTGCAATGTCAGATTTCATCCAACGTCGAGCAGCCCTAATTAATACATTTAATCAATATTGAAATGGTCTTAAACATCTGAAGCTTCTCAGTCTCTCAAATAAACAGGAGTGCAATTTAAAAATCATGTTTTTTATTCATTCATTCATTCATTTTCCTTTGGCTTAGTATCTGATTTATCAGGGGTCGCCACAGCGGAATGAACCACCAACTATTCTGTAATACAGTTGAAGTGAGAATTATTAGCCCCCCTGTTTGTTTTTTCCCCAATTTCTGTTTAACAGAGAGATTTTTTCAACACGTTTCTAAACATAATAGTTTTAATAACTCATTTCTAATAACTGTTTTATTTTATCTTTGCCATGATGACAGTAAATAATATTTTTCTAGATATTTTTCAAGACACTTCTATACAGCTTAAAGTGATATTTAAAGGCTTAACTGGGTTAATTGGGTTAACTAGGCCGGTTAGGGTAATTAGGCAAGTTATTGTATAACGATGGTTTGTTCTGTAGTGAATCTAAAAACAAAATAGCTTAAAGGGGCTAATAATTTCGTCCTTAAAATGGCTTTTAAAAAATTAAAAACTGCTTTTATTCTAGCCGAAATAAAACAAATAAGACTTTCTCCAGAAGAAAAAATATTATCAGACATACTGTGAAAATTTCCTTGTTCTGTAAAACATCATTTGGGAAATATTTAAAAAAGAAAGAAAAAAATCAAAGGGGGCGAATAATTCTGACTTCAACTGTATGCTTTACACAGCGGATGCCCTTCCAGCTGCAACCCAGTACTGGGAAACACCCCTACACTCTCACATTCACACACACTCATACACTACGGCCAATTTAGTCTATTCAATTCACTTACATGTGTTAAGAAACTGGAGCACCCGGAGGAAACCCACGCCAGCACAGGGAGAACATGCAAACTCCACACTGAAATGCCAACTTGCCCAGCCGCGACTCAAACCAGCGACTTTCTTGCTGTGAGGCCACAGTGCAAACCACTGAGCCACCGTCCTATGTTTTTTAGTTTACCTATTCTATTTTGGCATTAATGTTCAATAGAAAATCGATTGAAAAAGATGTGATTCCCATGAGGCTTCCTACATTCCACTTCCAATGCTTTTATGGATGGCTTTTTTGCGGATCTGCTCAATTATTGAACAGATTCTCCATCTCTGCTCAAAGTTCTTGTGCTGGAGAGCCTTATGCAGCATTAATGTCTTATGTCCTTTATGGTTTCTGTAGATATGATTAATGCAGATGCATTTTTTAGTGGCCGTCTTTTCGTCCGCATTGACCTTACCGTTGAGTTGAAGCGCACAAAAGCACATTCTCTGATTGTTTACACATTCTGAACTGTGGATAGTACACGATGTAAAGCACAAAGATTGGGATTGCTCCTTTCATGGCTTTGTTTGCATGACCGCCGTTGCTATAGTTTGTCTCTTTGGGGTTTTACAAAGTTTAAAACATCAACAGTGTGAGAAGGAGCTGATGCAGCAGCCTGATGCTGAGTTCTTGGAAAGTGTCTTAAGAAACACTGGAAGGAAAATGAGCTTATTTAAAGGAGTTGCACAGCAGTCACCACAAAATGACAGTTCTGTCATTTCTAAGCTTTTTCAATGCAATGACTGTGTCAAGCTCCAAAATCACACGTTTTTTTTAAAGGTGACCTATTATGCAGTTGTTTGGTGATGGTGTGTGAATATAACCAGCCTCTTATGGTAAACATTAATTAATTCTATTTTTTTATTATCAGATTTTATTGATAAAAACAGTCTGCAGAAACACTTTGAATGACATTCTCCCTTTGTACGTGTAATCAGAGGAAGAATGCCCCATCCACTAGTGACCATCTCTCCCTTATCAGTATAAACAGCCCTTAGTGAGAAGCAGCCATCCGCTATTATAGTGCGTTCACACCATAGACTGTAAAAGATATGGACGTAGCATTCGTGACCTCACCCATAGGTTTCTGAAGAACGCAAAAGAAGCTACCAGTGGGCGTGGCCAACTGTCTGCATTTTGTTTGTGCGTCATCGCACTGACCAGGGGATACCAAACAAGGGCAAAGAGGCGGAGCGTAAGCGGAGCTACAGATGCCTGCTAGCATTTTGCTTAGACTGGCTTTTCTTTAGGAGAAACACTTAATACTTCATTACCTGCGCGACTCATTTGTGTTCTGAGCACATGTGCTTGGCTGTACACTATATCAATAAAGTGTTTAGGCTTTTAAAAACCCTGCTGTAATACACTGAGAGCCACTAAACATTGTTCTTATGACGTTTTTCTACAGGAGGAAAACGCAAACTACTTCCAGATACTTCACATATAGTCTGTGTTAGTAAATGCAAGGCTATTTATGAAATCAGCTGAGGCTCGAACCAGCCACCTTCTTGCTGTGAGGCAATCGTGCTACCCACTGCGCCACCGTGCATATATATATATATATGTATATATAGAAAAATTATTGGTATTTCGATAATAGTATATGCAATATCCATATCACAGAGAAGTGCAATAAATTAAATTTAAGTTTATGTGCAAGCATTTGTTTGCTACATGCATAGGGTGTTTATCTAAATCTGACGAATCAGATGGGGCATTTACTGTCTTTATCCAGTAGGTGCTGTTAGGTGAACCTAGAGCTGAATAAAAATGCTAATGCTTGGAGATAAGAGAGAAAAATGACAACAGAAAATGAAAATCAGATTTTCCACCAAGTTTTTCAGTCATTCGTGGTGTTTTAAAGTGTAAATGTTTGCATAGTTTGTTTTTTCTTATTTAATTAGCTCAGGAAAATATCTATTACCTGTTTATTTTAGTATGATCATTACATGAAAATATATAGATTTTAATTGCTGATAAAATAGCGTTTTTAAAGTTAGTTATATCATAAGAAATATCTTTATTAGAACGCTCAACAACAACATCGCATATTTTTCCAGTGTCGTGCAGCTCTACTTGAAAATGTTGAGTTGAGTTTACTTTATTTTCCAGACTGTGGAAAATTGTCTTTTTTTGTGTCACCCTAGATTATTCGTCCAGCCTTCGTCTGCGAAGACTGGACCAAACATGCTAAGACAACCAAAGTACAAGTGTGAACAAATCTCAGAAGCGTTTTGGACCACAGAAAGCTGGATAATGCTGTTATTAATTTGGCTAATTTAGTACAAATTCCAAAGCCTGGATTATGAGAATAATTCTGGTGATTTCTTAACCAAACAGTTCCAAATATTAATTCATCCTCATCAGAAAGTTTGCCCCTTTTCAGATATAGACTTAGAAAGTGTTTCATTCTGAGACTCGAAGACCAAAATCAGATGTTTGTATCGTGTTACATTGTTTTCTAAAGGAGATTTTGGACGTGTTGACAAGATTTGTGCCATATATCTTTCAATAGCCTGTCATTTGTTTCCTCATGTTATCAGATTGATGTCTGTGTTCATTTCTCTTGTTTCCGCCTGAGGCTCATTGTATATATGATCATACTAGAGGTGTGTATGGCAGTCACTGCTCTTCATTCGGCAGCAACATTTCTACATTTACAGTAAACTACCATTTCATTGATTTATACAGTATTAATCAACATCCTATTGAAATCTGATGCATTGTACATTTTATAACACATGACCAAAATCCACACGATGAACCAAACGTAGCTCTTCCACAGGCTTGAAAACACACTATTATGTTGGTGTCGTTCGCATTAGGAATAAACGACATCATGGTAACATAAATGTCTAATGTACATAACTTAAGAGAGAAACCTAAAAAAAAATATTATGTTAATCAATAAAAACATGTTTCAGGCAAAGAATTTTGGAAATGACAGATATAAATTTGCAGTATATAGCCATATATACAGTTGAAGTCAGAATTATTAGCCCCCCTTTGAATTTTTTTTTCTTTTTTTAAATATTTCCCAAATTATGTTTAATAGAGCAAGGAAATCTACACAGTATGTCTGATAATATTTTTTCTTCTGGAGAAAGTCTTATTTGTTTTATTTCAGCTAGAATAAAAGCAGTTTTTAATTTTTTAAAGATTATTTTTAAGTCAAAATTATTAGCCCCTTTAAGCTATATATTTTTTAGATAATCTACAGAACAAACCATCGTTATACAGTAACTTGTTATGTTAAGAAATGTGTTTAAAAAATCTCTCCATTAAACAGAAATTGGGGGGAAAAAATAAACAGAGGGCTAATAATTCAGGGGGGCTAATAATTCTGACTTCAACTGTAGGTAAAAGATAGTTACTGTAGTGTTTTTCATTTTTAAATGCAGTGTATTTTAGCACATCAGTGGGTTATTTGTGCTGAACAGATGTTAGATGTGCCACTCGCTTTCCAACACCATCTGGGTTTGATCTTTACACACAAGTTTATCACCATCGCCATCAACTCACTTTAGTAGATCCAAAAAAAGAAACATTGCAAGGAAAAATGGTATAAATGATTTCAATTTAGTCTGTTGTCATGCATTGTATTACAATGTTTAGCTTGCATTGCATTTAATCAGCATTTACATCTTTAGCTCATGAACTGTATTGCAAAAAAGTTTATTCAAATTGCATTGGCCCAAATTCCACATTTTGTTATTGTCATGCAGCATTTCTACGATTATTATGCACTGATAAATCAGATTTTCATGGATATTTGTTTTGTTCCATCTGATTTATCATGCACTACGCCTAGTAATGAATCTAAATGTTATTCTGGGTTAGCAGCCACATATGAATGATTATTGTCCGTCATGGGAAAGTTTTTATATTTTGCAGATTTCCCACACTAAAGTCCAAATCCACATAATGAGCCAATCCGTACAGTGTTGGTCACAGCGTTTCTCCGGCTCATATTCCACTGAAAGTTCATTCCACATGAGTAAGCAACTACAACAATGACTGTTTGTCATGTCTGCGTTTTCTTCTACCGTTGATCTTTTTCTACGTAAAGCTTCTTATTACCTTCCTAATAGGTTTGTGTTTTTGTTTGCCGTATTATTATTGAGAATGTTCTAAATTATTTCCAAAGAAAAACAAAAGCTTATTTTCTGGAACAGATGTCATTATGCATTATAGATGAAGATGTTTTTTTTCCTCTCATTTTGTGTTTAAAAGGGAATAATTGACAGAAATGAAAATGCATGCTGACATTAACAATGCTTAAGGTCTCCCTGATTAAACCAGTAATTAAATTAATATCTCTTTTTATATTGAACAGAAGTCACTTTAACCAGCTTGCTTGTTTATTCAATACTACTTTGAACATTTGTGTGGGAAACTTGTGAAACTTTGTTGGTTGTTATTTGAATAATTGGCTTTTGCCCATTAAATTTTGCTCATTAAACAATAGTAAATGTTTTTCTCCTTAAAGAGGCCGTTCACAAAGGAAGATATTTGAAAGAAGGTCAATAACCGAACTAGGGAACCAAACTTTTGGCTGAAAATAAAACAATCTAAAATATGAGCTGAACAAAGTTATTCTCTACAGTGGGTAGCGCTGTCGCCTCATAGCAAGAAGGTCGCTGGTTTGAGCCTCGGCTGGGTCAGTTGGCATTTCTGTGTGGAGTTAGCATGTTCTCCCCGTATTCGTGTGGGTTTCCTCCGGGTGCTCCGGAGACATGTCCAAAGACATGTGGTATAGGTGAATTGAGTAAGCTAAAATTGTCCGTATATGAGTGTGTGTGGATGTTTCCCAGTGATGGGTTGCAGCTGGAAGGGCGTCCGCTGCGTAAAATATATGCTGGATAAGTTGGTGGATCATTCCGCTGTGGCGACCCCAGATTAATAAAGGGACTAAGCCAAAAAGGAAAGGAATGAATGATAAAGTTATTCTTTCACAGCGGACACAGAAAGCACTGTGCTATGAAACCCATTCATGTCAATGCACCATTGCAAAGGCCTGTTTGTTGCTGTTAACCGAAGTGCAAATGCGCGCCATGGTCCAAGTTCAAAATAGCTCATGAACCCATATCTATGCATGCACCACACGTGCTCTGATAATGCGCTGACAAGACATTTCTATGTAGAAATGATTCCTGCTTGTAACTGCGCCACTGTGCTGTCGTGGTAATGCTGAAAAAATGACGTTCATTCATTCGTAACTCGGTCACTGTCAATAAAATGTGTTTATTTTATTGGCTTGTGTGTCTTGAAAGTCAGTATGATCTAAGTTATTGAATAAAATGTAAAATTCTTACAAAATGTTTACTTTTTTATGTATTTTGGGGGCTTTTTCAGCCAATTCATCAAATAATTTTCGGTTTTGGCTCAGAATATTAATTTCGTTGCATCCCTGAACCAAACAGATCTCACCACCCCTTTTACTGTCAACCTAAGGGTGCTTAAATGAAGACAGAATTACAATTTTTGGGTGAACTATCCCTTTATAGCAGCAGAGCTAATGACACAAGTGCATCTAAAGACATTAAAGGGACAGTTCACCCAAAAATGAGCCTTCCGTCATCATTTACTCATCCTCTACTTGTTCCAAACCTTTTATCATTTATTTTTCATCTGTTGAACACAAAACATTACTAGGGATGCTCCGATCGATCGGCCAGAGATCGGTATCGGCCGATAATCACATTTTATGACTCGATCGGTACTCGCTTATCTGGCCGATCACATGAACCGATCACAGGTGTTAGTTTACAGGTTTACAAGCAGAGGAAGATGCATTGATGCAACTTCTTATAAATCAAAAATGCAACCCAGGCTCATTCTGAAAACGTAGTCCCGTGGACGTTTCTGGGGACCGCAAATTATGTAGCAGGAGGTACGCATGGCTGCATTTCATTTTTTAAACGAACGCTACGGGGCGATATGACGCCGTTCCTTTTGGCGCTTACCGGCTGACCGCTTACCTCCGTGTGGAGACCTTTCCCGCCGCAACCAGTTTGTCTCATTAGCTCGTCCAATTTCGACGCCGACCAATTTCGAGTCCGGGGAAAAGCAGTTCCAGAAATCAGGTAAGAAAAAAACAGAATCCAAAAAAAAAAATGAACGAGTGAACAACAGTCTGAGAGTGTGGTAAAATCCGAAAACGTGGTAAAATTCAGACGAGGGCTTTTCTTTTTCAGGACGGCTTTTGTAAACAGTTGGTTGGGTTTAGGGAAGTATGTGGGTGGGCGGGTCAATCGGTAAAATTGGTTGGGTTTAGGGAAGGAGGAGGGTGTGTCAGTCGATTGGCCGGTCGCCCAGTCAATCATTCAGTCAGACCGACAGACAGACAGACGGTAGGTCGACAGCGGCCTCTGGTGGGTTTACGCGAGAACATCGCGGGCGCGAACGGCACTCGCGAGAGACATTTGATATAGGAAAAAAGCACACACAGCGGCCTCTCACGGATTCGCAAAAACAAAAACTGCAAAAATACGTACCTCCCTGGACGAATGTCGCAGTCTCCAGAAACGTCCACGGGACTACATTTTCAGAATGAGCCTGGGTTGCAAAAATGCACTCCAAACTTTTTCTTCGTTAAGCCATGTTGAATTATTCTTGCATTATTTGCAATGTTTCCAAATTGCATTCTTAGTCATTTTTCATACCAAAGTTTTTATCTGTTTAATCAATTATTTTCTGTAAAGCTGCTTCTGACCATGACTTGTCCGCACTAAATGGTTATAAGAGCTGTGTTTAAGGGATTATATGCAACATCCTTGATTTATTCTTTCAGGGAAGGAGATAGCTCCACTTAAGTATCTCCACTTAGGAAAGGAGCTCCACTTAAGTATCGTACTTAGAGGGGAAAAAGTGCTTTATGCGATGTTAAATTTATCTAAACCTTGAAGCATCAGAATCGGTACTTGGAATCGGCCGATCACCAGAACAAGAAATCGGTACTCTGTATTGGCTCCAAAAATCCTGATCGGAGCATCCCTAAACATTACCATTTATCCCAATAACTGCTTTTTCCAACATTCTTCAGAATGTCTCATTTTATGTCTAACAAGGAAAATAAATAATCATAAACATTTAGAACCGCTTAAGTGTAAATACATGGTGTAGAAATGGTCATTTTTTTGGGGGGTGAACCATCCTTTAAATGCCTAGATTCTGAATTATCTACTGTTTACTCCAGGGGTGTCAAACTCAGTTCCTGGAGGGCCGCAGCCCTGCACAGTTTAGTTCCAACACACTTGCATGTAGGTTTCAAACAAGCCTGAAGGACTCATTTAGTTTGATCAGGTGTGTTTAATTAGGGTTGGAACTAAACTGTGCAGAGCTGCAGCCCTCCAGGAACTGAGTTTGACACCCCTGGTTTACTCCATTACCCCAGTGTCTGCATGTCAGCCATACTGAAAAAGATGTTTTTAATGAGAGCAATGAGGTGGCGTAGTGGTTAGCACTGTCACCTCACAGCAAGAAGGTCGCTGGTTCGAGTCTCGGCTGGGTCAGTTGGGGTTTCTGTGTGGAGTTTGCATGTTCCCCCCCTGTGCTGGCGTGGGTTTCCCCCACAAAGACATGTGGTATAGGGGAATTGAATGAACTAAATTGACCATAGTGTATGAGTGTGTGTGTGTGTGAGAATGAGTGTGTATGGGTGTTTCCCAGTACTGGGTTGCAGCTGGAAAGGCATCCGCTGCGTAAAACATACTCCAATAGTTGGCGGTTAATTCCGCTGTGGTGACCTCTGAAATAGAGACTAAGCCGAAGGAAAGTTAATGAATGGGATCATAAACATGCTTGTGATCATAAACATGATGGGTGAGATTGCGAAATGAGGTCACATCTTCAACAATAGGCTCAGTCTAGACATCTGACTGAGAGGAATTCTCCTACATGTGTGTCACAGACATGACAAGAATGCATGTGTGTGTGTGTGTGTGTGTGTGTGTGATGATGTCACAGTAGTGTTTTGTCTTCTGCTGCTATGCAAAATTAAGCAGCACCTCTGAATCACTTACCGATACTGGCGTTATCACATTCCTATTGCGTTCACATTGTTTCAGAATTTACGCAATTACAAGCTGACTAATTTGAGCTGTTCGCAACCATCTTCATAATGCTAAAATGAGTCGTGTGTGTATGACAGCAGCACACTTATTCACTCTATTAATACGCCTCTGTATGCTCTTGCCAAATATTAAAGATTTGCATAATTAGCTGTGATCAAATGGCATTTAAACTGAAGTATTCATAGAGGTTGCTGGTATTCATAGTGTTATGTTGAGAATGTCACTGTTAAGAAATTTAAGCACATTTCCCTCAAATTCTCATTAATATACTATCTTTGCTGCAGAATATCACTTCAGAACATTCTAATAAAACAAAATGGATGACTTATATACTGAAGATGTGCAAAATTGGCTGTGATTAAATGGCATTTCTAATTGAAGTGTTGGTAGAGTTTGCTATTTATTTGCGATGTTATGTTGGAAACCCACAAAAACAAATGTCCTGTTTTAAAAATGTCAATATGAAATATGATCTTTATTTTTATTTGGTTATAGTACCTACTCAAATATTTTAAATAAAACATTTTAGGCATTTTAAATAAATTTTATTGCAGCAAAAAAAAAAAAAACTACACTCACCGGCCACTTTATTAGGTACACCTTACTAGTACCGGGTTGGACCCACTTTTGCCTTCAGAACTGCCTTAATCCTTCGTGGCAGAGATTCAACAAAATACTAGAAATACTCCTCAGAGATTTTGCTCCATATTGACGTGATAGCATCACGCAGTTGCTGCAGATTTGTCGGCTGCACATCCATGATGCCAATCTCCCGTTTCACCACATTCCAAAGATGCTCTTTTGGATTGAGCTCTGGGGACTGTGGAGGCCATTTGAGTACAGTGAACTCATTGTCATGTTCAAGAAACCAGTCTGAGATGATTCACGCTTTATGACATGGTGTGTTATCCTGCTGGAAGTAGCCATCAGAAGATGGAGACACTGTGGTCATAAAGGGATGGACATGGTCAGCAACAATACTCAGGTAGGCTGTGGTGTTGACACGATGCTCAATTGGTACTAATGAGCCCAAAGTGTGCCAAGAAAATATCCCCCACACCATTACACCACCACCACCAGCCTGAACCTTTGATACAAGGCAGGATGGATCCATGCTTTCTTGTTGTTAATGCCAAATTCTGACCCGACCATCCGAATGTGGCAGCAGAAATGGAGACTCATCAGACCAGGCAACGTTTCTCTAATCTTCTCTTGTCCAGTTTTGGTGAGCCTGTGTGAATTGTAGCCTCAGTTTCCTGTTCTTAGCTGACAGGAGCGGCACCCGGTGTGGTCTTCTGCTGCTGTAGCCCATCCGCATCTAGGTTGGACGTGTTGTGTGTTCAGAGATGCTCTTCTGCAGACCTCGGTTGTAACGAGTGCTTATTTGAGTTACTGTTGCCTTTCTATAAGCTGGAACCAGTCTGGCCATTCTCTGACCTTTGGCATCAACAAGGCATTTGCGCCCACAGAACTGCCGCTCACTGGATATTTTCTCTTTGTCGGAGCATTCTCTGTAAACCCGTAGAGATGGTTGTGTGTGAAAATCCCAGTAGATCAGCAGTTTCTGAAATACTCAGACCAGCCCGTCTGGCACCAACAACCATGCCACGTTCAAAGTCACTTAAATCCCCTTTCTTCTCCATTCTGATGCTCGCTTTGAACTGCAGCAGATCGTCTCGACCATGTCTACATGCCTAAATGCATTGAGTTGCTGCCATGTGATTGGCTGATTAGAAATTTGCATTGATGAGCAGTTGGACAGGTGTAAAGTGGCCGGTGAGAATATTTGTCTATTAATTTTTCAAAATGTCATGTATATTTCATGCATGTTTTACTAGCCATTTTATTTTTTTCACCATTTTTTGTTATATACATTTGTCTATTATTGTATTGTACATTTGTACATTATTGTAAAGAATATAAAGCATACGTCCCTCAAATTCTTAAAATTTCCATTACTATACTATCTTTGCTTCCCAAATATAATAATCTAATAAAAATGGATGAATCTCACAGATTGCTATTGCCAGCAGTTGTCATAAATTCAAGAGTTCGCACTTAGATATTGTTTGACAAATGTTAGCTGGTTTGGCATGCTGTCCCAGGAGAGAACCCTGAGCTCGGAGATAGTTGAGCCCAGGGCTCCCGCCTGGTCGATAGAGCGTATCAGGGGAGTACGAGATCAGGTGGTTCTCGAGAGCTCTCCGTGATAAAAGGAAGAAAAGGGGAGGCGAAGGGGTGGATGGGGGGTTTCTTCGAAAATGAAGATAGTGAGCTACTTATAGTGAGCTTGGATCGATCTGATTGGCTAGCTAATGATTGTGGATGAGGGATCAGCGGCGGTCAATAATATCACGTGTTCCTCTCGAAATTTGTTTATGAAACTTCACTTAATACAATGCTCTGATATAGAGACTGGATTTAATAATAAATGCTGTATTAAAATAATAATAAATAAAAATGTGCAAACTAACAGTGTGTGAGATGCATCTATTTTTATTAGATTCTTTATTTATGCACTCATGCTTATAAGATTTTAAAGTAATTTTTAAGAAATTAAAGACTTTTTTTAATGTTTATGAAAATAAACTATAAGACATTAATGCCAAATGCATACAAATACGTGCATTTTTAGCTGTTAGAGTCATGCGTTCAAACTATCTTTCAGTACTGATTGCCTTTGTCATTATAATGGTCAAGTAATATAAAAATAAGTGCTTTATTTTTAACAGAAGCTTGTATTTCTGGTTAGAAACAGCATGAGAGGAATTAGTAATACCTAATAGGATCGTTATTTACAATGTTATTAAGTGCAGATTTAAAACCAGGATCATATAGAGAGCTTTCCGTCCAAAGTTTAGCGATTTCTACTTAGGGTACTTAAGAAAAGTAGTGCTTTGCTTTTAGAATAAGGCCTTGAGTTGAGTTTAGCACAAAGCAGCAGTCATTAACATCCGCTTTGGAGTTGTTGAGTGAGTTATTAACATTCCCTCATGGATCAGTCGAATGTCTGGTTTCATTCACAATGCACTTATCTTGCTCAAGCCTCTGCTCTTCAGAAAGCCGTGTTTCTGGCCTAATGAATGATTTATGCAGAAGCGTAGAGAGACTCTTTCCACAGGCCATCTAGGATGCTGACACAGACGTTACAGCAGCTGCTCTGCAAAAATAAAGCAGCTGCGTCTAATGGCTGTTGAATGCAGAATTAAACCTCTCTGAACTGCTGTTTCTGAGGCGTCTGTGAACGCTGAAGAGAAAGTGGGATTATTATGATTACAGTCACATCTGAATGGTAAAGTCATCATTAGTCAGACTGGATGACTCGTCCATAGCAGTGTTGACTCAGCATGTGTCACAGGCTGCATTTACATGTGCGTTAATACTGATACAATTGCAAACAGCTCTTCTGTTTCAAAAAACATCTCTGTTCTCATTAGCATTTTCCACACTGAATTGTTGCGAAAAGCTTAATTTAAGATTAGAAGAAACTAAGCATAACTTAAATTAGGCACTTGCTTTTTCCTCCTATAATAGGTTTCTATCCATTTAGGTCAAGAGCACTTTGGTTTGTTCAGGAATGTAGTTCCTTTAAAACACTATTGTTCTCTGCTCTCCTCTGATTGGTGAGATGCCTCTACTCTGTTTTCGTTGGTCAGATGGCCCTTATCTGCTCTGATTGGTAAGATGACCCTCCTCTCCTATGATTGGTTGATTTAGCCCTACTCTTCCCTGATTAGTGGAATGGCCAAGTCTGCATTGATTGGTTGAATGGCCCTACTTTACTCTGATTGGTTGGATGGCCCTACACTACTCTGATTGGTCAGAAAGCCCAGTGTTCTTTGATTGGTCAGATGGCCCTACTCTTCTCTGATTGGTTAGATTGTGTTATTCTTTTCTGATTGGTCAGATGGGCCAGTGTATTTTGATTGGTCAGATGGCCCTACTCTTCTCTGATTGGTTAGATTGTGTTATTCTTTTCTGATAGGTCAGAGGGGCCAGTGTATTTTGATTGGTCAGAAGGCCCTACTCTGCTTGGTCAGATGGCCCTACTTTTCTCTGATTGGTCATCAGTCTCTACTTATTTCTGATTGGCCAGGTGATCCAGTGTGCTTTGATTGGTCCAATAACCCTACTCCTCTCTGATTGGACAGATAACCCTACTCTTCTCTGATTGGTCAGTTAGTCCCACTCTTTTCTGATTGGTCAGATGGCCCTACTCTTCCCTGATTGGTCAGATAGTCCTACTCTTTTCTGATTGTTCAGATGGCCCTACTCATTTCTGATTGGTCAGGTGGCCCAGTGTGCTTTGATTGGTCAGATAAGCCTACTCTTCCTGATTGGACAGATAACCCTACTCTTCTCTGATTGGACAGATAACTCTACGCTTTTATGATTGGTCAGATGACCCTACTCTTCTCTTATTGGTCAGATAGTCCCACTCTTTTCTGATTGGTCAGATGGCCCTATTCTTCTCTGAATGGTCAGATAGCCCTACTCTTTTCTAATTGGTCAGATGGCTCTACTCTTCTCTGATTGGTCAAATGGCCAAGTCTGCTTTGATTGGTCTGATAACCCTACTCTTCTCTAATTGGTCAGATGGCCCAGTGTGCTTTGGTCGGAAAGATAGCCCTACTCTTCTCTGACTGGTCAGATAGTCCCACTCTTTTCTGATTGGCCAGATGGCCCTACTCTTCCCTGATTGGTCAGATAGTCCTACTCTTTTCTGATTGTTCAGATGGCCCTACTCATTTCTGATTGGTCAGGTGGCCCAGTGTGCTTTGATTGGTCAGATAAGCCTACTCTTCCTGATTGGACAGATAACCCTACTCTTCTCTGATTGGACAGATAACACTACGCTTCTATGATTGGTCAGATGACCCTACTCTTCTCTTATTGGTCAGATAGTCCCACTCTTTTCTGATTGGTCAGATGGCCCTATTCTTGTCTGAATGGTCAGATAGTCCTACTCTTTTCTAATTGGTCAGATGGCTCTACTCTTCTCTGATTGGTCAAATGGCCAAGTCTGCTTTGATTGGTCTGATAACCCTACTCTTCTCTGATTGGTCAGATGGCCCAGTGTGCTTTGGTCGGAAAGATAGCCCTACTCTTCTCTGATTGGTCAAATGGCCAAGTCTGCTTTGATTAGTCTGATAACCCTACTCTTCTCTGATTGGTCAGATGACTCTACTCTTCTTTGATTAGTCAGATGGCCCTACTCTTCTCTGATTTGTCAGGTGGCTCAGTGTCCTTTGATTAGTCTGATAACCCTACTCTTCTCTGATTGGTCCGATGACTTTACTCTACTTGGATTGGTCAGATGGCTTTACTCATTTCTGATTGGTCAGGTTGCCCAGTGTGCTTTGATTGGTCAGATGGCCCTACTTTTCTCTGACTGATCAGATGGCTCTACTCTTCTTTGATTGGTCAAATGGCCAAGTCTGCTTTGATTGGTCAAATAACCCTACTCTTCTTTGATTGGTCAGATGGCTTTACTCATTTCTGATTTGTCAGGTTACCCAGTGTGCTTTGTTCGGAAAGATAGCCCTACTCTTCGCTGATTGGTCCAATGACTCTACTCTTCTTTGATTGGTCAGTTGGCTTTACTCATTTCTGATTGGTCAGGTTGCCCAGTGTGCTGTGATTGGTTAGATTTCTCTACTTTTCTCTGAATAGTTAGATGGCTCTACACTTCTCTGATTGGTCAAATGGCCAAGTCTGCTGTGATTGGTCAGATAGCCCTACACTTCTCTGATTGGTCAGATGGCTCTACTCTTCTCTGATTGGTCAAATGGCCAAGTCTGCTGTGATTGGTCAGATAGCCCTACACTTCTCTGATTGGTCAGATGGCTCTACTCTTCTCTGATTGGTCAAATGGCCAAGTCTGCTTTAATTGGTCAGACAGCCCTACACTTCTCTGATTGGTCAGATGGCTCGACTCTTCTCTGATTGGTCAAATGGCCAAGTCTGCATTGATTGGTCTGATAACCCTATTTTTCTTTGATTGGTAAGATCGCTCTTCTCTTATTGGTCAGATGGCCATATTCATCTCTGATTGGTTAGATAGCTTTACTCTTCCCTGATTGGTCAGATGGCTCTTTTGATCTGCTGCATCACTAAGTTTATAGACATAGATTACTTAAGAATTAAAAATGTTCTCACCCTCAAGTTCCAAAATCTGTATGTGTCTTGTTTCTATTGATCCCAGAAAATAATTTGAAGAATGTTCGTAACAATTTAATGACCGCCATTGACTTCCATAACAAGAAAACATGCTATAGATGTCATCAGCTACCATCAGCCTTTTCAGAAAATCCCTTTTTTTATTCAGCAAAAGAAAGAAACAACGTTTAAAACCATAGTAATCAAGTAAATGATGATGGAATTTACATTTTGGGCTTATTATGCCTTTAATGCATTAAATAAACAGGCAGACCCCAGCAACCCACCCTCCATTATCCATTGATGAGCTGATGAATGTGACACAACATTGTGGAATGTTTTAGCATGAATGCACACATGTTGATCAGCTTTTCTCGCTATGTTTGATGAAGGTCTTTGTGTTGTTTGCACTGGGATTATGCCCTGTCATAAGAGCTCATTTAACATCCACAGCTGCACTAAATGTGTTTGTAGCCTCTGTTTGGCTTTATGTATGGATTTTTATGTGACATGGGAATGTTATAGTTTATTTTATGCTGTATCTTCATGACTCCATGATTAGCTTGGTTATATTTTAGCATCATGTAGGAACATTGTAGGGTGGATGGTTTTATCTAGTGTAGAGTGTGTAACATACATACAGCTCTGACGCCCAGATTTACGACACACACACACACGGGATTCCTGTGGGCTTGTTATGTTTGCCATGGTTTCCATCTGCCAGCTCCACCCCAGTAAACTCACACTAAGACATGCACAGCGTTTATATCAGGCATCCACTTTGTTGCTCTCGGTGTCTGGATTTGAAACCAGTAACCTCCTAAAACTGACCAAGCAATCAATTCAGAGAACAAATAAATTCCTCCACAAGCACAAAGTCAAACATTCATATACTGTGACTCCAGAAAGTATTTGTACAGGTAAATCAATCGCAAATGTCTGAACATCATTGCATTAGATAAGTACTGTTCGATTTATTATTCTAGCATTGCAAACTGTTTTTATGCCAGATATTATAATTGTATAGCTTGTCTGTGCGTCTGTATTTCCTATCTAATGTAGTGACAGTCAGATGTGTTTTTTTTTTCGTCTGGGTTTGGAGTCTAAAAACATTTTGGGGCCACTGCAGGGCTGGAAAAACAACTGTGTTGTTGGAAAGAAAGGTCGCAGGCTGTGCTTGACGTCAGAACACATCATAAACATGGACTAAACACACAATTTACACTCTGAGCTGTGAGGAGGACAGCAAACTACTGCTAAGAATGAGTGTGTAACATTTATAGTGTACTGTATAGACCATTTTGAGAGATTTAAACCATAACAATGGTGCTAACCTATTTCCTGTTTTACATTTTTAAATTCTATGGCTTTAGAAAATCCAAAATGGTCCATATATTGATAAATAATGTTATGACAGCTGTTTTAACATTAAGATACGATTGAATTGCTTCTTGATACAGTTATGAAATAGTTTGACAACAAGCAGGAAATGTTCATGGGCCAATGACATCACCATATTTAAATGGTCTATAATCCTAATAATAATAATAATAATTATTATTATTATTATTATTATTATTATTACAGAGAAAAACGTATTGGCATTTGCACATTCGTTGTGCATGAGTTAGCCCTAATTAGGGTTGGGCGATGTTGACCAATTTGGCATCGTATGATGTCTAATGTGAAACATCGCATCGCGTCATCGTAAGGGGGGGGGGGGGGGGGGGGGGGGGCACATGTTTTGGCACATATCGGATAAGGCCCTGTATAGTTGTGTAACCACTTAGGTTTTCATAAGTATCTCAATGCTTAAATTTTTTTATTTCGTTATCAATTTTTTGAAATAACACTAAATAATAATGACTTCCATCTACCAAAGAGGCAAAAAATCAAGAATGAATGTATTTATATGTTGCCTGCACAATTTGAGTGGCGTGCCATTAAACTGCGTGATAATAATCCTGTTTGTTTGTGTCTCTCTGTGTGGGTCTGTAGTCTCCACATGTATGACCACCTGTTATGTTTGTAATTAAATCACAGTTATTACACCAAATACTGCGGAGTAATATTGACGGTAAAACATTGGTATGAATTTAAACATGTCTGGAAACAATGCACCTTTTTTTTTTTTTTTAATGAAATATACATTTATGATATACAGATGAAAGCAGAAGTTTACATACACTGTATAAAAAGGCACATAACCATTTAAAAAAAGTCAGATGTTAATGTGACTAAACTTTTTCTCTTTTAGGTAAGTCAGGATTATCACGTTTGTTTCTGTTCTGCTAAATAGCAGAATAATGAGAGAGAGATTTTTTGAGAAATTGTTATAATTTTTCTTGAAAGTCAAGTTTACATACAATAAGATTATTCTGCCTCTGAAAAAGCTCAGATGATGGTGTCAAGGTTTTGGAAGTTTATGATTGGCTAATTGACAACATTTGAGTTAATTGGAGGCACAACTGTAGAATAGTATTGAAGGAAAACCTCAAACACACTGCTTCATTGTGTGACAACATGGGGAAATCAACAAGCAAGAATCAACAAAAAAGCCAGATTACAATTTGCTAAATTACACTGGGAAAAAGACTAATGTTGGAGACATGTCCTGTGGTCTGATGGAACTAAGATTGAACTGTTTGGCCATAATGACCAGTGTTACATTTGGAGGACAAAGGGGAAAGCTTACAAGCCTAGGAACACCATCCCAACTGTGAAGTATGGGGGCAGCAGCATCATGTTGTGGGGCTGTTTTGCTGCAGGAGGGACTGGTCCACTTCACAGCATAGATGGCATCATGAAGAAAGAACATTATGTAGAAATACTGAAGCAACATCTCAAGACATCAGCCAGGAAATTAAAACTTGGCCGCAAATGGGTCTTCCAAACAGACAGTGACCCTAAGCATACTGCCAAATTAGTTCAAATGTGCTTTAAGGACAACAGAGTGAATGTTTTGGAGTGGCCATCACAAAGCCCTGAGCTCAATCCTATAGAAAATTTGTGGGCGGAGTTGAAAAAGCTTGTGCAAGCAAGACAGCCAACAAATCTGACTCAGTTACACCAATTCTGACAGGAGGATTGGGCCAAAATTCCTGCAAACTATTGTGAGAAGCTTGTGGAAGGAGACCTAAAACATTTGACCAAAGTTATACAGTTTAAAAACAAAGCTAAAAAATACCAAGGAAATGTGTGTAAACTTTTGACTGTCTAGAAATTAATAAACAATTCTCTCATTATTCTGGCATTTAGCAAATGTAAATGATTTAGGTAATCCTAACGGACCTAAAATAGTGAACGTTTAGTATGATTTACCATCAGACATTTAAAAAAAAAAATGGTTATGTTTCTTTTTTTAGAGTGTATGGAAACGTCAGGTATCAACTGTACAGTTGAAGTCAGAATTATAAACCCCCCTGTATATTTATTTTCTCAATTTCTGTTTTTTTTTTTTTCAACACATTTCTACACATATTAGTTTTAATAACTCATCTCTAATAACTGATTTATTTTATCTTTGCCATGATGACAGTAAATAATATTTGACTAGATATTTTTCAAGACACTTCTATACAGCTTAAAGTGACATTTAAAGGCTTAACTAGGTTAATTAGGGTAAAGTTAGGGTAATTAGGCAAGTCATTGTATAACAGTGGTTTGTTTTGCAGATAATCCAAAACAAATATTGCTTAAGAGGGCTAATAATTTTGACGTTAAAATGGTTTTTAAAAAATTGAAAACTTCTTTTATTCTAGCCGAAATAAAAAAAAGACTTTCTCCAGAAGAAAAAATATTATAGGAAACACTGTGAAAAATTCCTTGCTCTAATTTGAAAAATTTATAATGAATTCAATATAATTATTGATATGACGTGCCATTAAACTGCATGATAGTAAACTTTTTTTGTTTGTTTGTGTCTCTCTTTGTGTGTGTACAGTCTCCACATGTATGACCACCTGTAAGAAGATCGCTCCTCCTCCAGTTCCTCCCAGAACCACATCCAAGCCGTTCATCTCCGTGACGGTGCAGAGCAGCACAGAGTCTGCGCAGGACTGCTATCCGGACCGAAAGAGCGACGGCAACAGCCAATCAGGACGCAGTAACTCCTCTGACAGCTTGGACAGCACACGAGCCAACAGTTTAGCCAAAGGGACGCGTCCGCAGATCCCCGTAGCGGCGCCACGAGAGCCGCAGATCCCGGCGGCGGTGGTCATTTCTCCAAGCGCTCTCCGAGAAACACACAATGAGCCACTGAAGGGGGAAACGCTCGCTGCGGATGAACCCCCTCTCCAACCCGTGCCCCGACGCAAACTCTCCTCTATCGGGATTCAAGTGAGTTTAAAGACAGATTATCGGCACCGATATTCAAAGCGATATCTTGTATATGGTTGAAGTCAAAATTAATAGCCTCCTGAATTATTATCCCTCCCTATATATTTTATTTCCCAATTTCTATTTAACAGGAGGAAGACCCATTTCTAAACATAAAGGTTTCAATAACTAATTTCTAATATGAGAGATTTATTTTCTCTTTGTCATGATGACAGTAAATAATATTTGACTAGATATTTTTTAGGATACTAGTATTCAGCTTAAAGTGACATTTAAAGGCTTAACTAGGTTAATTAGGTTAAAGTTAGGGTAATTAGGCAAGTCATTGTATAACAGTGGTTTGTTCTGGAGACAATCCAAAACAAGTATTGCTTAAAGGGGCTAATAATATTGACCTTAAATGGTTTTTAAAAAATTAATAACTGCTTTTATTCTAGCCGAAATAAAACAAATAAGACTTTCTCCAGAAGAAAAAATATTATCAGAAATGCTGTGAAAAATTCCTGAATCTGTTCAACATCTTTTGGGAAATGTTTGAAAGGGAAACAAAAATAATGGTAATAATAGAAATTTATTATGGAAATTAATGGACTATTTAGTTAGCAAAACAAATTTTCCTAAATATCTCAATGATTAAATATTATTTATTTTGTAATCAGGGTTATTTAAATAATGCTAAATAATAATTGTTTAATAAATATATATTTATATATATATATATATATATATATATATATATATATATATATATATATATATATATATATATATATATATATATATATATATATATATATATATATATATATATATATATATATATATTCATTCATTCATTCATTCATTTTCTTTTCGGCTTAGTCCCCTTATTAATCTGGGGTCGCCACAGCGGAATGAACCGCCAACTTATCCAGCATGTGTTTTACGCAGCAGATGCCCTTCCAGCCGCAACCCATCTCTGGGAAACATTCACACACACTCATTCACACTCATACACTACGGACAATTTAGCCTACCCAGTTCACCCATACCGCATGTCTTTGGACTGTGGGGGAAACCAGAGCACCCGGAGGAAACCGTAGCGAACGCAGGGAGAACATGCAAACTCCACACAGAAACGCTAACTGACCCAGCCGAGGCTCGAACCTACGAACGGAGAGCAGATTTTCTCAACACATTTCTAATCATAATAGTTTTAATAACTCATCTCTAATAACTGATTTATTTTATCTTTGTCATGATGACAGTAAATAATATTTGACTAGATATTTTTCAAGACACTTCTATACAGCTTAAAGTGACATTTAAAGGCTTAACTAGGTTAATTAGGTTAACTAGGCAGGTTAGGGGAATTAGGCAAGTTATTGTATAATGATGGTTTGTTCTGTAGACTATTGAAAACAAATAAAGCTTAAAGGGGCTAATAGTTTTAACCCTAAAATGGGTTTTAAAAAATTAAAAACTGCTTTTATTCTAGCCGAAATAAAACAAATATTCAGAAGGAAATATATTATCAGACATACTGTGAAAATGTTCGTGGTCTGTTAAACATCATTTGGGTAATATATGATAAATATGATTA
>LR812524.1:3365106-3368351 GCA_903798195.1 Danio kyathit | reverse complement strand
GAGGGCAGCTTATCAGAGCAGTGATCAGCCCGATTTAAAATCATGAACAGCATCAAACATGTTTGAAATGATCCGAGAGGCTCCGATTTGTGTTGAAAAAGATCCCGAAAACTATTAATATTATATTTATCTTCTACATATTACTAAAGCACAACAACAGCCAGTTTACTTTCATTAGATATAATGTAAATTAAGTTTATAGTCAATGATAGTCAGGGGATTTAATAGTTCTGGGTTGAAGCCTGCGCATCTCTTTCTCCGTTCGCCATGCTGAAGAGAAACCGTCTGCGCAAAAGGAGCGCAGAGTCGGTGACATCGAATACAGCTCTCATCTGACTGGCTGAAACGTTACGAGTTGCTTGCTTCTGCCAGGACAGTCTCAAAAATACACACACACATATCCAGGGGGAGTCGTACGTGAAAGAGGATTTGCACATTCTCATTCAGGATGAACTCGCAAGTTTTAAACATTCAAAAGTTTTTGTACACTCTTATACACTTGCAAATGGGGTTTTGCATTTGTGAAACGTATTTTATGAATATGTATTTTTATTTTGAGCACGTGAATTGTTTTTGTGAATATAAATAAATATTTTACGCACGTGAATTTAGTTTTATGCACGTGAATTTGGCTACGCATGTGTACATCGTGTCTTTTGCGTGAATTTCTTTTGAGATTTTTCTGACTCCATATAAAGGGGCTAATAATTTTGACCCTAAAATGGTTTTTAAAAAATTAAAAACTGCTTTTATTCTAGCCGAAATAAAACAAATAAGACTTTCTCCAGAAGGAAAAATATTATCTGACATACTGTGAAAATGTCCTAACTCTGTTAAACATCATTTGGGAAATATATGATAAATATGATAATATGATAAAAATTCTCTCATCATTTACTTTCCTTTCACTTGTTACAAACCTTGTTGCCGTTTTTTTTTTTTTTTTGTGTGTTGAACACCAAAGTAGATATTTCGAAGAATGTTGGAAACTGATAAACTTTAACTTATGTGGTTTTTTTTTACTTTCCGTCATTTTTCAAAATATCTTCTATTGCGTTCAAAAGAAAAAGGAAACTCATAGGCTGCATTTACTGCAGGGTTCAAGTGATCCAATTTTGTTTTTGGCACATACGGATATGGCCCATGTATGTGTGAAAGCAGAAAAAAGTCAGAAATTCTGGTTTACTCAGATCAGATTCAGGCCTTATTCATATATGGAAATTTATCAGATATGAATTAGATACATGGGGTGGCTCAGTGGTTAGCACTGTGGCCTCACAGCAAGAAGGTTGCTGATTGGCATTTCTGCGTGGAGTTTGCATGTCCTGTGTTGGCGTGGGTTTCCTCCGGGTGCTCCGGTTTCCCCCACAGTCCAAACACATGCGCTATAGGGGAATTGATGAACTAAATTGACCATAGTGTATGAGTGTGTGTGTGAATGTGAGTGTATGGATGTTTCCCAGTACTGGGTTGTGGCTGAAAGGGCATCCACTGCGTAAAACATATGCTGGAATAGTTGTCGGTTCATTCTGCTTTGGCAACCCCTGAAATAGACACTAAGCCAAAGGAAAATGAATGAATGAATGAATGAATGAATTAGATACGTGCCATCGTGTCTGTAGTTTAATATAATTATTATTTAATATTATTATTTTATATAATATAAAGTACTTTCCTATAGTATGGTTCAAAACCACTGCAGTATTTAAGTTTTGTCTTCATGCATGTGGCTTATTATATTTCCATGCAGGCTATACCGATTAGCATTGTATTTAAACAATACATTATTATAAGAATGAAGCTTCAGGAACTCCGAATCGAAGATATTCTTAAAAGCATTTAAATAATGATCAGCATTGGCATTATCCCTGAAAAACACATATTTCTTCTCTGTTTGTAGGTGGACTGCATTCAGGAAATCCAGGCTAAAGTGGAGACTCCTCCGCCATTGGCCAGATTCCAGTCCATCGGGGTTCAAGTGGAGGACGGCTGGACGTGAGTTTCTTTCACTTCCTGTTTCTTGCTCAATTAACCTGGAAAGCCTTGCTAGCAGAACATGATGTAAGAAAGAAAAAAAATCACAGAAATCCTGATTTACTCTGATCAGATTCAGGCCTCATTCATATATGAAAATTTATCAGATATGAATTAAGATACATGGGGTGGCTCAGTGGTTAGCACTGTCGCCTCACAGCAAGAAAGTTGCTGGTTCGAGTCCCAGCTGGGTCAGTTGGCATTTTTGCGTAGAGTTTGCATGTTCTCCCCGTGTTGGCGTGGGTTTTCTCCGGGTGCTCCGGTTTCCCCCACAGTCCAAACACATGCGCTATAGGGGAATTGATGAACTAAATTGACCGTTAGTGTATGAGTGTGTATGGGCAGGGGCGTAGCAACCAGGGGGGACGGGGGGGATATGTCCCCCTCACTTTTAGAGACAGACCATTTAGAAACAGGTATTTAATAATTATATGAACGTAACCTATTGGATCTCATACAGCTGACCCCCCCACATTTAAAATGTTTGCTACGCCCCTGTGTATGGGTGTTTCCCAGTACTGAGTTGTGGCTGGAAGGGCATCTGCTATGTAAATCATATGCTGGAATAGTTGGCGGTTCATTCCGCTGTGGCGACCTCTGAAATAGAGACTAAGCCGAAGGAAAATGAATGAATGATAATATATTTTGAATATTTTAACATTCTTTATTTTAATATATCTAAATAATCTAATCTAAAAAAAAAATTATGTGTTTTAAAGAGAGTTTATATGCACAATGTGCCATGTAGAACATTTTAAAAGGGTTTTCTTTTTATTTTAAATGAATATTAATTGATTTCTTCTTTTTAAGTGCTCTTCTTAGTTTACACTGGGAACATTCTCAATGTTTTAAAAACAAAAAAATACTTTATTGTCCATTTTTATTTGTTTTTTAGTTATAAAACTTTTTTATTTTAGTATTTTAGTGCTTTTTTATTTTAAAGAAATGTAAAAAACCTTTTATGTTCTCTTTTTAGTCTGAGTTGAGACTGAGAACATGCTAAATTCTTTAAAAACACAAGACTAAATGGCATAATATATTGTTTGTTAATTTTAATAATGATTTATTTCCTTTATTATCGTAAATAAACAAATAATTAAGCAATTCTTGCATTTTTGTAAGTGAGTTTAGACGAGCAGCTCTTACCTGCTTGATTGCACAACGTTTTCTGACATGATCTGGATGCTCTTCATGCCAACATCCCTGTCCTG
>LR812524.1:3287606-3360106 GCA_903798195.1 Danio kyathit | reverse complement strand
TAATGGATGAATGAAACTTCATGATGGTATCCAAAACGTCAAATCTTATTCAGACAGCATACCAATACCCTTTCCCAACATTCAGTTATCAAGACAATAAGGAAGTCCTTCTAGCAAAAGAAAAAAACAAACACAAGAATTTCAAACATATTGAAAGAAGAAAAAATTCAAACATAGTCACAGGCTGAGCTTTAAAACGCAAGGTTTCCCAACTAGGACTTCACAAACAAACAGTTTGAAGTAGCTGCAAGGGACCATACGTTCCCTCTACCACGGTTGTTGCTAGATCGAATACGTTTCCGGCCGGAAGTTAACGAGAATTATTTATGTTATTTATGTAATTTCTGGGCGATGCAGTGGCGCAGTAGGTAGTGCTGTTGCCTCACAGCAAGAACGTCGCTGGGTCGCAGGTTTGAACCTCGGCTGGGCTAGGTCAGTTGGCGTTTCTGTGTGGAGTTTGCATGTTCTCCCTGCGTTCGCGTGGGTTTCCTCCGGGTGCTCCGGTTTCCCCCACAGTCCAAAGACATGCGGTACAGGTGAATTGGGTAAGCTAAATTGTCCATAGTGTATGAGTGTGAGTGTGTGTGTGGATGTTCCCAGAGATGGGTTGCGGCTGGAAGGGCATCCGCTGCGTAAAATCGTGCTGGATAAGTTGGCGGTTCATTCCCCTGTGGCAACCCCGGATTAATAAAGGGACTAAGCCGACAAGAAAATGAATGAATGAATAAATGAATGTAATTTCTGATTTATTGTATTTTATTAACGTCTACCCCAACCCTAAACCCAACCGTCACAGTACTGTAAAAATATTAATTATTATTATACAGTGTCATCAAAAAATGCCGCCATATTAATGTGCATATCGCACTTCCGGCCGGCCGCATATCCGATCTAGACTTTACCCTCTACCACAACTGAATCTACATCTTCAATCCCCCTTTCACCTATGATACATTCCAGTTGTCTGACTAGCGCCCTCTAGTGCCCTGTAGTTCCATTAGAACAGCATTTTTATTTCCATTATTCCGTGGTTAACAAAAAAACAAGTGACAGACATTTCATTCTGTTACAACACCAACTGACCCAGCCGGGGCTCGAACCAGCGACCTCCTTGCTGTGAGGCGATTGTGCTACCCACTGCGCCACCGTGCTGCCTATATATATATATACAGTTGAAGTCAGAATTATTCGCCCCCTTTTGATTTTTTTTTCTTTTTTAAATATTTCCCAAATGATGTTTAACAGAGCAAGGAAATTTTCACAGTATGTCTGATAATATTTTTTCTTCTGCAGAAAGTCTTATTTGTTTTATTTCAGCTAGAATAAAAGCAGTTTTTAATTTTTTAAAACCCATTTTAAGGACAATATTATTAGCCCCTTTAATTTTTTTTTCGATAGTCTACAGAACAAACCATCATTATACAATAACTTGCCTAATTCCCCTAACCTGCCTAGTTACCCTAATTAACCTAGTTAAGCATTTAAATGTCACTTTAAGCTGTATAGAAGTGTCTTGAAAAATATCTAGTCAAATATTATTTACTGTCATCATGGCAAAGATAAAATAAATCAGTTATTAGAGATGAGTTATTAAAACTATTATGTTTAGAAATGTGTTGAAGAAATCTTCTCTTCGTTAAACAGAAATTGGGGAAAAAATAAACAAGGGGCTAATAAATCAGGGGGGCTAATAATTCTGACTTCAACTGTATATATATATATATATATTACAAATTTATAAATCTCTTTGTATCTTCATATTAGTGCAACAATTTGATTGTACACAGTGTTAACATTCATTCTGTTTCAGTCTGTGTGTGTGTGTGACATCTTTATATTGGTATATTTTGTTTAGTGATTTAACTGAGTTGTGTGTTCTAGTTAAAGCTTATCAAAGGGATAATTCACACACAAAAATGAAAATGTACTCACTATTTACACTCCCTCAAGTGTTTCCAGGGTATATGCAGGAATCCTAAAGGTAATGTCAATACTTTTTAAAGACTTTTTAAAGACCTTCTCAGAATATTTTAAGACCTCATCGCCACTTCAAGTTCTATTCAGTATCAAACCTTTAACTTAATAAACAGTTGCTAATAAACAGTTGTAGTTAAATAAATGAATGGAGCACAACCATGCAACATAATTTGGATAAGCTCAGTAGAAACAAACCTTGAAAGAATAAATTCAATTCAATTCAATTCACCTTTATTTGTATAGCGCTTATACAATGTAGATTGTGTCAAAGCAGCTTCACATAGAAGATTATAGTGAACTGAAACAGTGTCAATTCAGTTTTCAGAGATTAAGTTCAGTTCAGTTTAGCTCAGTTCAGTGTGTGGGGGGGAACAATTACGTGGTTGTTCTCAGCGACAGGCTTCAGCCACTGTTTAAACTCGTCTTTTTCCAACTAGGAGTACGCAAACTTACATTTTCCCATTTTGCCGTCTGTTTTGCTCTATGGTTTCGCTACATGTGGAGAGCGTCACATCACCTTCCTGCGTTTGCCGCAAATTACGTGACATCACCCAGACAGAGGAGCTTGGCTGGACGCACCTGGCCCGAATCAGTCGAGGACAATAAATATATTTATAGCTTTTTTGAAGTCAAACACTTTGGACACCCCTTAAACTAAATTTAAGACCTCGTAAAATCGCGATTAATACCTTTTCTCATAATTGATTTATCAACTTTTAATACTTTTTAAGACCCCACGGACAGCCTGGTTTCCAAACATTTATGAGTTTCATTGTTCTGTCGAACACAAAAGAAAATATTTTGAAGAAAGCTGAAAACCGGTAACCATTGATTTTCATTGTAGGGTACTATAGAAGATAATGGTTCCAGCTTTCCATCTTTCTTCAGTATGTCTTTTTTAGTGTTCAACAGAAGAAACTCATATAGGTTTGAATGAAACAAGTGAGTAAATGATGGCAGAATTTTCCTTTTGGGTGAACTGTCCCTTTAAATGATTGATCTGCATCTCTGAATCAAAAAACAGCAAGACATTTAACCCATGATCCACAAAGAGTTGCGTAAATCTTCATATGCATCACCCTCTTGTGGACAGCTGAAGAAGTGCTTCATGTTAGATATGAAATAATTTTTTCTTTCTTGCTGTCTGTCTGTGCAGAATGTGAACGCAAACCCGAGGCCCACGGCTCAAGATCTGGCCGGATTTTGGGATCTCCTGCAGCTCTCGATAGAAGATATCAGCCTCAAGTTTGATGAACTTTACCATCTCAAATCAAACGACTGGAAGCTCAATGGAGAATCACCTGAGAAACAGGTAAAAAAAGTATAATAATGGACTGCAATTAGTATAATATATGATGTAATATATATATATATAAATTGTCATTTGCAGACTGCAAATATAGACACTGTATTTAAACTATGAACAGTGTATTCTTTTTATAATACTTATTTTTATTACTTTCTTACTTTTTTACTACAATTTTATGCTTTATCTTATTTATCTTGTTTCTAATTTTATTTGTTTTACAAAGTTTGTAAAAAAATATGTCTGGTTAGCTTTTATTTACACCACGCTGTTGTTGCTTTTTTTAATGTTTGAATAATCAATATTTTTTTTAAATGTTTTTATGAAAGTATCCTGTGAAAAAGCTAAAAATTAAATAAATAAAAAAACCTGAATTGAACTTTTCATTGGCTCATTTTTGTACAGCTCACAGTGACTGGTCTTTCAACGTTTATATTATTAACACAATTATTATTAGGAATTTTAACAGAAAAGGACATTTGTAATAGGTTTAATAAAACATTTTAAAAATTTTAGAATTTCCTATTAAATTTTAATTATAGAATAAAAAAATCACATTTTAAAAACTGTAAAAGAAATATTATTTGCCCCCTTATGATGAGTGTTTTTTCTGATTAGCTAAAGAACAAACAAACTGGCAACACTGCTTCCCTATTACTTTTTTCATTCATTCATTCATTTTCTTGTCGGCTTTGTCCCTTGCGGGGTCGCCACAGCGGAATGAACCGCCAACTTATCCAGCACGATTTTACGCAGCGGATGCCCTTCCAGCCGCAACCCATCTCTGGGAACTTCCACACACACATTCACACTCATACACTACGGACAATTTAGCTTACCCAATTCACCTGTACTGCACGTCTTTGGACTGTGGGGGAAACCGGAGCACCCGGAGGAAACCCACGCAAACGCAGGGAGAACATGCAAACTCCACACAGAAACGCCAACTGACCCAGCCCAGCCGAGGTTCGAACCTGCGACCCAGCGACGTTCTTGCTGTGAGGCAACAGCACTACCTACTGCGCCACTGCGTTGCCCTCAATTACTTTTTTAATTAACCTAATTAAGCCTTTAAATTGCACTTTAAATTAATACTAGTAGATAAATACTAATATCTTAATAACTCTAAATCAGAAGAAATTAGTTATTAGGAATTAGTTAATTAGTTATTTTTAATAAAAATAAAACTTTTTTTTTTTTTAATCTCTTCATTAAACAGCACTTGGAAAATAAAAAAAAATCACTAATAACTCTGCCTTCAGGGAACAAGGGTTAAATCTGAATGATTTTGCATTAAGATTTTGCATCTGTTTTTTTTTTTTTTTTTTTTTACATCTAAACATTTCAGGAGAACCAGAAACAGGCTAAAAACTGAATTTGCCTCGACCTATATTTCATTGCCTCTTTAGTACAGTATCCACAGTAATTGGTTTTCTAAAATTTATATTAATGATAACATTTTTATTAGGAATTCTTTTCAAATACTTCCCAAGTGCTTTTTAACAGAGCAAGAACATTTTTCAGAGGAGTTCATATAGACCATTTCAATGTGGTCATGTCATTGGCCCATGAGTATTTCCTGCTTGTTATCAGACTATTTCATAACTGTAACAAGAAACAATTCAATCATAACATAATGTTAAAACAGCTCTCATAACATTATTTATCAATATGTGGCTATTTTTGGATGCTCGGAAGCTCTAGAATTTAAAAATGTACAACAGGAAATACGTTGGGACCATTGTTTTTGTTTACATCTCTCAAAATGGTCTATAATATTTTTTATATAAAGTCTTATTTCTTTTATTTTATTTTACCCACATTATGAAATTATCTGTTTTTTGATTGGCTACAGAACAAGCAAATTGGCAACACTGTTGTCCAATGACTTGCCTAATTAACCGAATTAAGCTTTTAAATTGCACTTAAAGATAAATACTAGCATCTCAATGCCTCAAATTGATTAGTAAAATATTATGGACTGTCATCATGGCAAAAACAAAAAGAAATTAGTTTTTAGAAATGAGTTATTAAAAAAAAAATTGGATTAAATATCACTTTAGAATAATTGTGCATGAGTCAATGTTAGTTAATGTATTTATTTTACATTACTTTAATGTATTTAACATTACCCAAGTATGAATAATCTTGTAAAGTATTTATTAATCATAGTTCATCATGGCAAAAACAAAAGAAATGAGTTATTCAAAAAATAAATCATGTTTATTTATTTAATTTTATTAGTGATCTCTCCATTAAACATCACTAATAACTGTGCCTTCAGGAAACAAGTGTGAAATCCAGATGATCTTGCATTAAGAATAGTTTTTTTTACATCTATCCATTGCAGGAGAACCAGAAACAGGCTCCTCCGGTGCCCAAGAAACCTGGAAAAAGCAAACCAACTCTGGGCCGCGAAAAAAGCACAGAGTCTGTGGACAAACAGAGACAGGAGGCTCGAAAAAGGCTGATGGCGGCAAAAAGAGCGCAGTCTGTAAAGCAGAACTCAGCCACCGAGAGCGCAGACAGCATCGAGATCTACGTCCCTGAAGCCCAGACGCGACTCTGAGGAAAAAACAGAGACCGCCAACCACTGCTCAAGGGCTCCGGCATCACACACTTAAACAAACACATGGAGGCTGCTTTTGTGTTCAGACGACGACGTTTAATAAAACAGGTGAGATGGAAACTGAACTGCCAAGGAAAACCTCACGTAATAGTTGCAATTGCTATTATCCATATGATACGTAACTGATATTAATAATGATTATCATCTTAAATCCTGTATCAGATTGTTTTAAATGTCTAATATTTTGGATAAGAACTCTTGTAGGGAAAAAAACACTCGTCTTTCGGCCCACCGCTTGAGTCTGGAATCAACGTCTTCCCATTTTGGATTAATTTTTTCATGCTTTAAATTATCTTTGGCTTTTCCTCCGGACACTCCAGTGTTTTTTTTCGGATCCAGCAGGTGGCGCTCTTCCGTTTCTCTTATTGGATGAAAGTCTCAGTCGTGTCTCCATCTCAGGTCCTGAAGTCGAGCTTTTCAATCCCAGTGTTCCCTTTGCTCACAAACCAACCTGATGTTTTATCAAATGAAGTGCCTGTCGATCATTATTGTGGGTGACATTATATATGAGCCCTGTAGCAATATGGAAGATGATTATATCACAGTATATTCACTGTTTAGCACTCCTTTGTGTTGCATTTCGTCGTTCTGATTCTCTCTCGATCTGCACAAAAACGTAGCTCATATCATCACTGACATTTTTGTGTCCTGTAGCTTCAATTTTAATTATGAATTTGGATGAAGAATGTCACGTTTGACTAGTTTTACTGGACAAAAAATATGTTTTGGCCATTTATTTATAGGACAATAGTGTTTTTGGGAGCAAAAGCTTTTCTACTTTTAGTATATTATTGTCACATTCATAAATTCAGAGAACTACGAACACACGTTTGACATCCTGATGAATATGTGACTAAATTGTAAGACATTTAATGGCATCAAAGGTGTGAACGAGCTTGCTTTAAATGCCTGAAGTCATTTTTTATATATATGTCATAAAGATAAAAGACACAGTTCACCTAAATGAACATTCTGTCATCATTTTCTCATCAATCAGGGAATCCTCTGTCCATTCCATATCAAAAAAGGAAAAGTAGGAAAATGGCTGTTTTTCGGGTTTTTTGTTTGCTCACAAAAAAACGAAAGAAAAAAAAGAGATTTTGGCTGGATTTTTGTTTTTTGGTTTAGGATAGGAAAATGGATAAAGGACTTTAAAATTCATTATACACATAGGTGGTGCTGAAACGCACTTTTTCCTCTGATTGGTCAACCAAATCTGAGCTCATGACGTCACCCTCAAAATAAAAGTCCTCTGCGAATCAGCACGCAGGCTTTTAGTTATTATTATTTAATTATATATATAAACCAAGTTTACTATTTCTATTATCTGATCAGTTAGCAGGCGTACATTCATTGCGTATGCATACATTAAATAAAAGTCTAAATTAGCAGTATTATTACACATTTGTCATTACAATAAGGTCATAGTTCACTGCCAAACGTGTTGCTGCTGTGCGCCTGATGCTGAGCAAAGATAGCCATTTCCAAGCAAAACCTGGTTTGCATGATTGTTTCCGAGCTACTGTAGGCCTAAATAATAATAATAATAATACAAAGGGACTAACCCGAAAATAAAATAAATGAATTAATAATAATAATACAAAGGGACTAAGCCGAAAATAAAATAAATGAATTAATAATAATAATAATAATAATACAAAGGGACTAAGCCAAAAATAAAATAAATTAATTAATAATAATAATAATAATACAAAGAGACTAAGCCGAAAATAAAATAAATGAATTAATAATAATAATAATATGCCTATAGTTCGCCGCCAAACCTGATGCTAAGCAAAGATAACCGTTTCCGAGCAGCACCTGGTTTGCATGATTGTTTCCGAGCTACTGTAGGCCTAAATAATAATAATAATAATAATTAATATTGTTTACTTAGTGTTTTTTATTGTTTAGTTTTTTTAATAGTTGTTAGGACCAGAATTAGAACACATTGGGCCCTGGGTCTATAACAAAGGGTAGGTACCTTTTTTTTACATTTTATTTCTATTTTAATTGTGTGTGTATATATATATATATATATATATATATATATATATATATATATATATATATATATATATATATATATATATATATATATATATATATATATAATATATATATACATGGTGGCGCAGTGGGTAGCACGATCGCCTCACAGCAAGAAGGTCACTGGTTCGAGCTTCGGCTGGGTCAGTTGGCATTTCTGTATGGAGTTTGCATGTTCTCCCTGTGTTGGCGTGGGTTTCCTCTGGGTGCTGCAGTTTCCCCCACAGTCCAAACACATGCACTATAATGTAATTGTGTTAGCTATATTGTTCGTAGTGTATGTGTGTGTGTGAAAGAGTGTGTATGGATGTTTCCCAGTGATGG
Source organism: Danio kyathit (assembly GCA_903798195.1). Classification (NCBI taxonomy): domain Eukaryota; kingdom Metazoa; phylum Chordata; class Actinopteri; order Cypriniformes; family Danionidae; genus Danio; species Danio kyathit. Next base: position 3,351,821 of record LR812524.1, on the reverse strand, counting down.
ATTGCAGCTGGAAGGGCATCCGCTGTGTAAAACATATGCTGGATAAGTTGGCGGTTCATTCTGCTGTGGCAACTCCAGATTAGTAAAGGGACTAAGGCGAAAAGAAAATGAATGAATGAATGAATATAGGACTATTATTTTGAGGTTGGTTGACCAATCAGAGGATAATGGGCGTTTCGGCACCACCTACATGTTTATAATGAATTATAAAGTCGTTTATCTGTTTTCCTACCCTAAACCAAAAAAAAGAAAATCCAGCTAAAATCATTTTTTTTTTTTTTTTTTTTTTTTGTGAGCAAAAGAAAAAACAAAAAATGGATATGGAATGGATGGACGATACCCTGATTCTCATGCTCCACTTATTTCAAACTTGATTATGTTTCGTTCTTCAAAGGAAGATATACTGAAGTATGATGGGAAACAAAATGTTTCTAATATGGATATCAATGGCTGCTTTTTCCCCCAAAGATTCTTCAGAATATCTTGTTTTAATTGTTAATTAATTGTTTTAAAATTGTTTTATCTTGTTTAGAAGCACTTGAGTGTGAACAAATAGCGAGGAAATGTTCATTTTTGTGTCTATCCCTTTAATATATCATATTTATGCTTATTCTGTTCTTATCTGATTTGATCAACACACATACTTTTTCTGTATAACTACTATTGAAAAGTTTGAGGTCTCTAAGTTTTGCTTTTGTCGTATTTTTCCAACCCAGGCTGCATTTATTTGATTATGTAATATTGTAAAATAATATTATTCCAATCTGAATTTTGTTTGTGAATATAATTTAAGATGTATATAATTCAATGTAAGCTCATTGGAAATACGTGCTTCAGCTTACATATTTGTTAAGCCATAAATACGTATTTCAACATACTACTTACTGCAGTTTCTAGGTAAAATGAACACTAGGGGGCAGTATGACGCAACAACGTTCGCATTCATACTAATCATATTTATATTATCCACGAATAAAGGAACATTTTTTTGCACAACACCAAATAAACACCACAGCACCCTCTAGTGAATTTACGTACAACAAAACGTATCTTAAGTAATGTATTTCAGATTTGCAATAATGTAGACAGCGCCCTCAACAATGCTTCAGAATATACTTCAACTGAAGAAATGTACTTAAGAAATCATTAAATTATGATGATTTCTAATTATGATCGATATCCGCTTCATATTTTTGTCTGAATTATACATTTTTTTAAAATTCTTTGACGAACAAAGGAACATCAAATTAACACCACAGCGCCCTCTAGTATATTTATCATCCGAAACGTACAACAAAACCTACGCTAATAATGTATTTTAGATTTTCAATAATGTAGACAGTGCCCTCTAATGGATTTGTCATTTTAAGCGTGCAGCGAATTTTTATTTGAATTAATCCTACTCAACAATGCTTCAGAATACACTTCAACTGATGAAATGTACTAAAGAAATCATTCAATTATGATCAATATTAAAAACAGCTTCATATTTTTGTCGGAATTATACAATTTTTGAAATGCTTTGACGAATAAAGAAACACCAAATTAACAACACAGCGCCCTCTAGTGGATTTGTCATCTGAAACGTACAACAAAACCTACGCTAAGTAATGCATTTCAAATTTGCAATAGTATAGACAGCGCCCTCTTGTGGATTTGTCATTTTAAATGAGCAGCGAAGTTTTATTTAAATTAATCCTACTCAACAATGCTTCAGAATACACTTCAACTGAAGATATATAATTCAGAAATCATTTAATTATAACCAATGTGAAAAACGGCTTCATATTTTTGTCGGAATTATATATTTTTCTAAATCCTTTGATGAATAAAGGAACACCACAGTGCCCTCTAGTGGATTTTTCATCTGAAACGTACAACGAAAGCTTTGCTAAGCAATGTATTTCAGATTTGTGATAATGTAGACAGCGCCCTCTAGAGGATGTCATTTTTAACGTGCAACGAAATTTAATTTGAATTAATCCTACTCAACAATGCCTCAGAATACACTTCAACTGAAGAAATGTACTTAAGAAATCATTTAATTATGATCGATATTAAAAACAGCTTCATATTTTTGTCGGAATTATACAATTTTCTAAATTCTTTGATGATTAAAGGAACACTAAATTAACAACACAGTGCCCTCTAGTGAATTTGTCATCTGAAAAGTACAACAAAACCTACGCTAGATAATGTATTTTAGATTTTCAATAATGTAGACAGCGCCCTCTAGAGGATTTGTCATTTTAAACATGCAACAAAATTTAATTTGAATTAATCCTACTCAACAATGCCTCAGAATACACTTCAACTGAAGAAATGTACTTAAGAAATCATTCAATTATGATCAATATTAAAAGCAGCTTCATATTTTTGTCAAAATTATACAATTTTCGAAATGCTTTGATGAATAAAGAAGCAGCAAATTAACAACAGAGCGCCCTCTAGTGGATTTTGTCATCTGAAACGTACAACGAAACCTACTCTAAGTAATGTATTTTAGATTTTCGATAATGCAGACAGCGCCCTCTAGTGGATTTGTCATTTTAAACATGCAACGAAAATTATTTTTAATGAATTATTCTCTTGTGAATTACTCATCAATCCTTCAGAATATACTTCAACTGAAGAAATATTCTTGAGAAATTATTACAATAAGATGATTTCCAATTATAAATAGCTTCATATTTTTGTCGTAATTAATTTTTTTTTAATTCATTGAGGAATAGTGAGTTCAAAAGAACAGCATTTATTTTTTGCAGAAATCAACATTCAAATGACTTCACTTTTGAACAATTGAATACATCCGTGTGGAATGAAGAGTATCAACTACTTTACAAAATGTCAAATCTTACTGACCTCAGACTTGTGAAGGATTATTTAAATTGCCTGTATTGTTCTGAGATTCTGGTGTGAATTGCGCTTTCCAGTTTTCAGCGGTTCACTCATTCTCAAGCCGTTGACACCTGTAAACGTCTGACAGTCTCATATTCATCCGACAGCACTCCACACACACTAAACAATGAGTCAGGATTATGAGCTTGAACACCTGAATGCTCACATCCTTTGTTTAGTAAAGCCAAAATCAGGTAGATGGACTGTTAATGCTTCAGCAGTTATTGAAACAATCCCAATTAAATCAGCACAAAGATACTACTATGATGGAAAGAGTAGAAGTACTGTATATTTTATTGCATTTATACTAAGAAAGGAAACAGTTTAGGTAGATATTAACACTATTTTTTGTGGAAAACAGACAGCGTTGGCTTTAAAAACCACCGACCGCTCTGATGCGGCACCCAGGGCTTTGTGTTGGGTCCGTTTATGTTCATGCTGCTTGATAAACTAGATAAAACTCTTTTCTTGGTATTTAATAAATTTATAGTTTTAAATACACATCAATGAAAATGTAAACAACAATGGACCTTGTAAACGTAAACATTCATTAAAGCAAACTCGAAAGAATTCTCTTTAAATCTTAGAATCTTAAAATAAGGAATTTCAGTGCAGTGCAATGTAAAAATGAACAGCTTATTTTATTTTACTAGATAAAATAGACCTTTATGTAACTTTTGATCAGGGATGTGAAATTAAATTGAGTTTAATACACATTTAATATCCAGACTAAAGTAAATCCTAAGTCCTCCTGCCCACTTGTTTAAATATTGCTCCAGTTTTGGTTATTTCAGTCCTTTTTATTTATATTTTAACTTATTTGTATTGCATTGCAAAAATTTTGTTGGAGAAACAAATTGTTTAAAGAAAAATACAGAGTAATGAAAATCAGATATGAAACATTGGACGAAAAAAAACTCAAGTTACAGTAAAACAGATGGAAAATAAACCCTCAAGCTATAGATAGTTTTTGTGGAAAACAGACAGCGTTTGCTTTTAAAACCACCGACCGCTCTGATGCGGCACCCAGGGCTTTGTGTTGAGTCCGTTTATGTTCATGCTGCTGGGATAAACTAAACAAACTGTTTTCTTGGTATTTAATAAATTTATAGTTTTAAAAAACACATGAATGAAAATATAAACAATAACGGACCTTGTAAAAACACTCAAAAGTAAACATTGAGATACATTACAGTAAAGCAAACTTAAAAGACTTTTTCCTATTTTATTTTATTGCATTGCAGTAATTTTGTTGAAGAAACAAACTGTAAAAAAAAAAATACAGAGTAATGCAAATCGGATATGAAACATGAGATTAAAAAGCTCAAGTTACAGTAAAACAGATGGAAAATGATCTCTTAAGCTCACAAACACAACTATAGATATTTTTTGTTGAAAACAGACAGCGTTTGCTTTTAAAACCACCGACCGCTCTGATGCGGCACCCAGAGCTTAGTGTTGGGTCCGTTTATGTTCATGCTGCTGGGATAAACTAGAGAAACTGTTTTCTTGGTATTTAATAATTTATAGTTTTAAAATACACATGAATGAAAATGTAAACAATAATGGACCTTGTAAAAGTAAACATTCATTAAAGCAAACTCAAAATAATTCTCTTTAAGTGATCTTTAATCCCTCTTGAAATAAGGAATTTCAGTGCATTACAATGTAAAATTTATTTTATTTGACTAGATAAAATAGGCCTTTATGTAACTTTTGATCAGGGATGTGAAATTAAATTGAGTTTAATACACATTCAATATCCAGACTAAAGTAAATCGTAAGTTGTCATGCCCACTTGTTTTAATATTGCTCAAATTTTAGTTTATTTCAGTCCTTTTTATATGTACTTTTACTTTGTTTTATTGCATTGCAGTTAAAGAAACAAATTGTTTAAAGAAAATACAGAGTAATGAGAATCGGATATGAAACATGAGACAAAAAACCTCAAGTTACAGTAAAACAGATGGAAAATAATCCCTCTAGCACACAACTATAGATTATTTTGTGGAAAACAGACAGCGTTTGCTAAAAAAAAAACACTGACCGCTCTGATGCCACACCCAGGGCTTTGTGTTGGGTCCATTTATGTTCATAGATCAACTGTTTTCTTGGTATTTAATAAATTTATGGTTAAAAAAATACATAAATGAAAATGTAAACAATAATGGACCTTATAAAAACACACAAAAGTAAACGTTCATTAAAGCAAACTCAAAATAATTCTCTTTAAATCAATCTTAAAATAAGGAATTTCAGTGCAGTGCAATGTAAAAATGAACAGCTTATTTTATTTGACTAGATAAAGTAGACCTTTGCGTAACTTTTGATCAGGGATGTGAAATTAAATTGAGTTTAATACACATTCAATATCCAGAGTAAAGTAAATCGTAAGTTGTCATGCCCACTTGTTTTAATATCGGTCAAATTTTAGTTTATTAGTCCTTTTTATATGTACTTTTACTTTTTTTATTGCTTTGCAGTAATTTTGTTTTTAAAAAATACTGGTTAATGAGAATCAAATATGAAAAATGAGACCAAAAAAAATGTCTCAAGCACACAAACACAACTACAGACAAATCAGCTGACATCTGCAGAAATATGCATTCATCTTATTTATTTATTGATTTAGTTTTGACATCATCATGTGATCATCTACACTTCCTGGATCAGTCTTTTTCTCTGGACCCTCCTGATGTTTTTCACTGTCCAGTGACTGATGTGAGATCTCAGATGTGTAATTTCTGATGCTGTATGTTCACATGTTTGTCCTCCATCATGTTTGTGGGCTTCCCTGAGGACACAAACAACACAAAATGCAGATTTGTTGTGGAAAACAAACAGCGTTTGCTTCAAAAACCATCGTCCGCTATTATGCGGCACGCAGGGCTTTGTGTTGGGCCCGTCTCTGTTCATGCTGCTCGGATAAACTACAGTTTTCTACATGGAAAAATGCAGCAGCGCTTGGGATATGATCTCTGATCCACCTGACGACACGCAATCTTTCTTCTGCTGTGTTTTACTGGAGTTGTTTTGGGGTCGTCAGAGAATAAATCATCTGAATGCAAGAGTTTGTAGCAACAAGAATTAAGATTATTATTGTTATTATAAAGATTGATAATCAATATTTTATGAAACAAGCAAATATTTTAATGACTAGGATTTGTTCGATATGTCTAATGCTATATGAAGTTTAGGCTGTGTATGTCAGGGTCTTTTTGTTTAGTAAGAAATACAGTAAATACGAGTTAAGTTAAAATCTGTGTGTGACTCTTTATTCTTTGGTAAGATGACGGTGATAAAGTGTTATTGTACTTTTAATTCATTCTTATTTTTATAGTTTTTTCTTAGTTTTCTTGTCACTTTATTAATGTGTATTGTTTAATTTCAGTTTTTGTTTTTTGATGAACTAAATGAAAATGAGATCTTGTTAGCAAAATTAAACACACACACACATGCATATATATATTTGTTAAAATAAATGATTAATATAAACAGTTGAAGTCAGATTTATTAGCTTCACTTTGATTTTTTTTTTCTTTTTTAAATATTTCCCAAATTATATTAAACAGAGCAAGAAAATTGTCACAGTATGTCTGATAATATTTTTTCTTTTGGAGAAAGTCTTATTTGTTTCATTTCGGCTAAAATAAAAGCAGTTTTAAATTTTTAAAACCATTTTAAGGTCAAAATTATTAGCCCCTTTAAGCTATATATTTTTTTCTCGATAGTCTACAGAACAAACCATCATTATACAATAACTTGCCTAATTCCCCTAACCTGCCTAGTTACCCTAATTAACCTAGTTAAGCCTTTAAATGTCACTTTAAGCTGTATAGAAGTGTCTTGAAAAATATCTAGTCAAATATTATTTACTGTCATCATGACAAAGAGAAAATAAATCAGTTATTAGAGATGAGTTATTAAAACTATTATGATTAGAATTGTGTTGTAAAAATCTCTGCGTTAAACAGAAAATGAGAAAAAAAAAAATAAACGGTGGGGGGTGTAATAATTTAGGGGGGCTAGGAATTCTGACTTCAACTGTATATATTGGTTATTTTTCGATTCACTAAAGTAAATACTTAACTATAATATGCAACAACAACGCTATTAATCTCAGTTAAAGAATCCTAAAATAAATGTTTAATGGTTAAATGGTTTAAACTTGTCTAACAAAATATTGGGTTTAAATGTCTGACTGCATGATTAATATATCTGCATTTTATTTGCACATTATATTATTTCCATACATGGAGAGAGATGGGTAGATTACTTATGAATTGTAATCAGTTACTGATTACAAATTACATTATATTTTTAGCCAGTAGTATAAGCTTAGCAATATAGCACGGAAGTAATCTAAAAGTAATCCAAAGTAGTCAGATTATGTGTAATCTATTAGATTAACATATGAGGATTACTTTTGGATTACATTTAGATTACTTCTGTGCTACACTCAACATTTCCATTTAGAGATGACATATTGTGGTAACATAATCTGACTACTTTTGGATTACGTTTGGATTACTTCGGTGCTATATTAAATATTACCCTCTGAGAGATTACATATCATGGTAACAATCTGACTACTTTTGGATTACGTTTGGATTACTTCTGTGCTATATTAAATATTACCCTCTGAGAGATTACATATCATGGTAACAATCTGACTACTTTTGGATTACGTTTGGATTACTTCTGTGCTATATTAAATATTACCCTCTGAGAGATTACATATTATGGTAACAATCTGACTACTTTTGGATTACATTTGGATTACTTCTGTGCTATAATAAATATTACCCTCTGAGAGATTACGTATTTTGGTAGCATAATCTGACTACTTTTGGATTAAACTTAGGTTACTTATGTGCTACGTTAAATGTTACCATCTAAGAGATTACACATTATGGTGACGTAATCTGACTACTTTTGGATTACATTTAGATTACTTCTGTGCTACATTAAATGTTACCATCTAAGAGATTACACATTATGGTGACGTAATCTGCCTACTTTTGGATTACATTTAAATTACTTTTGTGCTATAATAAATCTTACCATCTAAGACAGGGGTGTCCAAACTTGGTCCTGGAGGGCCGGTGTCCTGCAATGTTTAGTTCCAACCCCAATCAGACACACTTGGGCTAGCTAATCAAGCTCTTACTAGGCCATGAGTGCTCGACCCTGTTCCTGGAGATCTACCGTCCTGCAGATTTCAGTTGCAACCCATATCAAACACACCTGCCTGTAATTATCAAGTGCTGTTCAAGTCCTATTTAATTGGTTCAGGTGTGTTTGATCAGGGTTGGAGCTGAACTTTGCAGAAAGGTAGATCTCCAGGAAGAGGGTTGAGCAGCCCTGTACTAGGCTTTGTAGAAACATCCTTGCAGGTGAGTTGAGGCAAGTTGGAGCTAAAATCTGCAGGACACCGGCCCTCCAGGACCGAGTTTGGACACCCCTGGTCAAAGAGATTACACATTATGGTAACATAATCTGACTACTTTTGGATTACGTTTGGATTACTTCTGTGCTATATTAAATATTACCCTCTGAGAGATTACATATTATGGTAACAATCTGACTAATTTTGGATTACATTTAGATTACTTCTGTGCTACATTAAATGTTACCATCTAAGAGATTGCACATTATGGTAACGTAATCTGACTACTTTTGGATTACATTTAGATTAGTTCTGTGATATATTAAATGTTGCCATCTAAGAGATTACACATTATGGTGACGTAATCTGCCTACTTTTGGATTACATTTAAATTACTTTTGTGCTATAATAAATCTTACCATCTAAGACAGGGGTGTCCAAACTTGGTCCTGGAGGGCCGGTGTCCTGCAAAGTTTAGTTCCAACCCCAATCAGACACACTTGGGCTAGCTAATCAAGCTCTTACTAGGCCATGAGTGCTCGACCCTGTTCCTGGAGATCTACCGTCCTGCAGATTTCAGTTGCAACCCATATCAAACACACCTGCCTGTAATTATCAAGTGCTGTTCAAGTCCTATTTAATTGGTTCAGGTGTGTTTGATCAGGGTTGGAGCTGAACTTTGCAGAAAGGTAAATCTCCAGGAAGAGGGTTGAGCAGCCCTGTACTAGGCTTTGTAGAAACATCCTTGCAGGTGAGTTGAGGCAAATTGGAGCTAAATTCTGCAGGACACCGGCCCTCCATGACGGAGTTTAGACACCCCTGGTCTAAGAGATTACACATTATGGTAACGTAATCTGACTACTTTTGGATTACATTTAGATTACTTCTGTGCTTTAATAAATGTTAGCATATAAGAGATTACATATTTATGGTAACAGTCTGATTTATTTTGGATTACATTTAGATTTTTTCTGTGCCACATTAAATGTTACCATCTAAGAGATTACACATTATGGTAACATAATCTGACTACTTTTGGATTACATTTAGATTACTTCTGTGCCACATTAAATGTTAGCATCTAAGAGATTACACATTATGGTAATGTAATCTGACTACTTTTGGATTACATATAGATTACTTCTGTGCTACATTAAATGTTAGCATCTAAGAGATTACACATTATGGTAACACAATCTGACTACTTTTGGATTACATTTCAGTGTTTCCTCTAGGATTTTTTCCAGCAGTGGCGGCAGGACTTTTTTTTTTTTTACACAGATCTGCCAACTATTTCAAAGACAAATATTACACGCAGTATTACAAGTCGAGATGGCATTCATGTAATACGAGCATGCGAATCTCTTTGCTTGCGCGCCGATTTCCTCTGTTCGAGCACAGAACTTCTTGCACGCGCTCAAATTTACACGTTCAAGTGCAGATCTTCTTGTGCGCTCTCCAGTAAGCGCTGCTGAAGCGCGATTTAGTGCGTTTTTGTGCGTTTTCCGACATTAACGCGTCCTGAAGTAAAGTAAAACGGCATTAAACTCCAGCAAGATAAAGTCATTGTATGCAAAACCATTGACCTTTATCAATAAAGTATACTTATGGAAACTGTGTTCATCTTAACTGAAAGCTACGCGGTGTTTTCTAGACTCACGCACCTGTCTCAGTCAGTCTGTCAGAGAGTCAGTCAGCATGTCACCTTGAACAAATAGCGCACAGCACTACTACGGTTACAGAAAAGTTTGCGCTGTTTACCTCTAATATGTTTTGGTGCGATTATAATTCGCTATAAAAAACACGACTAAATCTTTTAAATAAGAAGCTGTAATGTAGCCGTGGCGGGATGAATTTTGGCGTGGTGGCCCGCCACGGAGGAATGAATGTAGCGGAAACCTTGCATTTAGATTACTTCTGTGCTACATTAAATGTTAGCATCTAAGAGATTACACATTATGTTAATGTAATCTGACTACTTTTGGATTACATATAGATTACTTCTGTGCTACATTAAATGTTACCATCTAAGAGATTACACATTATGTTAACGTAATCTGACTACTTTTGGATTACATTAAGATTACTTTTGTGCCACATTAAATGTTACCATCCAAGAGATTACACATTATGTTAACTTAATCTGGCTACTTTTGGATTACATATAGATTACTTCTGTGCTAACCTTTATTTGATGTCACAAATATTGATAATCTTGTACTATTTTGACAGATAGAGAGAAACAAATATCTTCATTATTTATCATCAACAAGAGCCTCGACGGCTTCTTTTTAAAATGCAACGATGGACAGTTAAGATTTCACAACACTCACGCTAATATACCTCGATGTTAGAGTTTGCTAACACTGAACACAGCCAAATTTATTATGAAAAAAGTACAAACATTTCAAAAAGAGAAGAATTAGGGTAATTGTAAACAACTTACTGCCATTGTGCGAATATTATGTAGTCATGTAATCTATTAAACAGTAACTGTAGTCTGATAATGAGCATTTTAAAAAGTAAATAGGATATTTGGCATCTGATTACATGATACAGATTACATTTAACCCATTATTACTCACGTCTGTTTATTTCAAATCTAATTTCCTAATATTAATGGAAAAACCTTCAAGATATCGTTGTGGTCTTTTGAGAGGCATTTTCTCCATCAGAAAAGAGCGTTTAAGGTCATGATGTCAGAAATCCGTCGTCACAGGAGTGAAATACGAGCAAGTCTCCTCTGCTCAAGTGTTTTCTGCACATTCCTGCATATGAAAGAGAAGGATTTGCCACAGGCGTCGAGAAAATACTTCACAAATCTGATCTGTATGCAAACAAACACTCGACCATTTCCTGCAAAAACTGCATTTATGAAAAGACCTTGTTCAGCCATCGAGGTTATTATTCAGACAGCACTTTTCTACTGAAAAACTGTTTGTTGATCAGAAATAATATTGCATGTTGTGTCCATATGACTTTTAGGTTCATTTTTTTATTATTCATTTTGTAAATAATACAAATAGACAGAGACAATAAAAATAGACAGGGGGAGAAAAACTAAATAAAACATAGAGAGTGAATAGTTTTTAATAGCTTTTTAACAGGTTACATTTTTTTTATAATAAGAACAATTTAATAAGCATTTTCTTTAAGCAGCTAGTATACTGCAAAAAATGCCGGATGTTGTCCAAACACAAATCGATTATTTTAACTTAATTGTGTTTACAAATTTAAGTGGATTGAACGAAAAACAGTTAAGTTGTCCCAAAAAACTCAATAATTGTGTTGATTCGGCTTATTTTAAATACGAAGTTTGAACAAGCAGCAGAAATATTTGTTTTAAATGTATTTGTATTTTTTTTCTTGACAATGTCAAAACAAAACAAATCCAATACAACAGTATACACGTTATTTGTATAGAAAGATAAATATTACAAATAAATATTAGTAATTTAATAAAGGAAGGAACTAACTGTTCTCCAATGGCTTACAAAGCACATAACTAACCAAATTCTAGAAATATTTTACATATTTAACTATAAATTACAGTTTTATCAATGAGATTGAGTATTGAGTATTATATTGAGTTATAATCAGGGCCAGACGGAATCTGCAGATGTTTTTGCTATTTCTGCGGACAATTTTGGTAAAAATTTGCAGATTTCTTTGGAATTATTTTAGGAGTATCATAACTAAAACCTTAAAATGTGAAATAAAAAATAATATCTTTTTAACTTTTATTTAATGTTTAAAATGCCAATCCAATTAGATTAACTGTAAATAGTTAACTGTAAGTAAATAAACAGAATTAATGATGGGCTAAAAATCTGCGGAAACCTGCGAAAAGTCTGCGGAAATCTGCGTGCGCAGATTCCGTGTGGGCCTAGTTATATATATATATATGCAGTGCTCAGCATATTTGACTACACCCCATTTTGAAAATGAATATTTTTATTAATTTCTCAGTGAATATAGGTCATATATATTGGTGCATTTGAACAAAACAGATTTATTAAACAGATACATTTATTAACATAAAATTTTAGTCACGGAACATCTTTAGAAATGGAAAGATAATACATTTAAATTCATGATTTTAATGCAAAATATTGCAAAAAATATTTCAGGATGTTGAAATAGATTTTAGCCAAATTTTATACATTTTTTGCTTCTTTTGATTTTTGCTATTTTTGACGATTTTATTTAATATTTTTCTATAACATATAAATTTGGGCTACTAGTTTTTAAACCATCATTGTAATTTATTTTGTTAGATTAGCTCCAGATTTGGCTTCAGTACTGACTAAACTAATGTTTATGCACAAATATAATATTGTAAAGCATCCTATAAAAAATATTAATTTAAATGAGACATTTGTGGGTAGTGTACTCATATATGCTGAGAACTGTATATATAATTTATATATAAATTCAAAATATTGTTCAAAATTCATTCAAATATATATTTAATAATATATCCTCTTAGGGCTTGAGTGGCCACATAGGTGGACAGCACATTTTAGCTCTTAAGTGGCTATTTAAAATACTTTGAATGTTTTATATTTTGTTACAGACATTCAGTGTCATCCGGCAACTGTTCTGCAGCATACGAAATGTCCCAAACCCTATTTTTAAATGTCCAAAATGGGAAAAAATACTCTCTGATAGTCAAAGCAAGTTGAAAAAAAATGTCTATGTTATATATGCATTAAAAAACATTCAGGAAAAAGTGTTTTATGTAAATTCGGACCACGAGTCCACATATATGGACATCATTTTTCTCTAAAAGTACATCATATCAAAAGATGATACTTAGATTTTTGTTCTAATTAGATTCCAATAAGCCCAAATAGCAAAGAGAAATAAAAAAAAGCATGTACAAAACACCTTGGGCCTTAAGAGGATATATTCATAATATAAACCGGCAAAAAATGACCAATTAAAATATTAATTTAATAAATAATATTACTACTACAATAAGCAATGAATGTCCACATATAAAGCATCCAATGCAAACAAAATCAGATATTGCTGCATGTAAGATGACAAATCAGGATCTACCAGGAAAATATGTATTTTTTGTTCAAATAACATATAGAACTGAACAGGCCTAACACACACACACATGCACATATAGTGCAAAGATTCCTAAACATTGTCATATAAAAGCCTGCTTACAAAAGCCTAACTTTAAAGGTGTTTAACAAATAAACGATTTACCATTTAAATACGATTGCAGTTTTCTCCTCTGATGCTTTTAAGTTTCAATGCAAAAGTATTGTGAAGATAATCTTCTACTCACCTCCATGTTATTTCAAACACGAACTCCCACATGAAAAAAATACTATAGACATTTAAAAAGTAAATACTATAGTGTTTTTGAACCATACTATAGTAAAGTGTATTATACTGTATATATAAAATAGCATTTACAACACATGGCTAATGAATGTTCTGGACTACTGCAGTAATAACTATACTGTAGTAAACTGATAAACTAATAAATAATGTAGTATACTTTGGTGTAATGTGGTGTATATAATATACCCTATGTATACTTAACAGTATTGGGTAATACAATAGCATTTATGGAATCAAAACACACTATAGTATTTACTATACATTTCTGTAGTATATTTTCATGTGGGCTATAGAATTATAATATATATATATATATATATATATATATATATATATATATATATATATATATATATATATATATATATATATATATATATATATATATAATTATTTTATTTATTTATACATTTTATTTTTAGATTCTATCTAAAATCTATCTATTTTTTCAGTTTAGTTTTATTATAAATATTATTATTATTGTTGTTGTTGTTGTTGTTATTATTATCATTATTATCATCATCATCATCATCCAAGTAACGAACATACAAAAATCAGGAAAAAAATATTATAATAATAGTAACAACAACAATGATAGTAACTTTAAAACATTTTTTGCTTCAGAGCAAATTAAATTAAAACACAGATGCGTATAAAATAATATGATAAAAAGTAGAGGAAAATGAATAAAAACAAATCAAAGCGTTTGAATGGGGAGTTTTGAATGAGTGATGACACGCAGATGCGGGGCTCTGATTGGCCCGTGCACATGGGGGGAGGAGCCTGGAGCCTGTCATTCAGGAGACGCTGGAGTTGTGTGGAGGAGCAGAGCTGCAGGTAAACGCCTGTTTGTCAACATCATTATCTAATGAGTAATTGAGCTGATTATTGGAGCTTCACTCTCATCCGACTCAATACAGCTGTGTGTGTGAGAGAGGAAGAGAAACACACACTCCGTCCGACGAGCGCCGCGTTTCCACACCAGCAACTTCAGCAGTGTGTGTGTGTGTTTTATTTCCCTGCACCAGGATGAAGCCCAACAAAAGAGGTGAGGCGGGATGTTGTGCGTGACTGTCGTCTCGTGTGAGTTTCAGTGTGTGTGTGTGTGCGTGTGTGTGTGAGAGCGCTGTCCATCTGTGCTCTCGTGGCGTGATTTTTCAGTCTGAACGCGTGAGACGCAGATGTGCTTCTGGTTCTCATTTTCTTCACGGTGCTCTGTGTGCTTTACTCTATTTCCCCACGTTTGTACTGGAGCATTCGACTTTCGAACGCGGATTCCTTTGATCTTTCTTTGACTCGCACGCGTTTGTTACATTGTATCATTGTGATCTGATGACGTCAGCGCGCGTCTGTTTGTTTGCTGAAGCGCTTTTTTTCGCGCGTCTCCGCGGCCCCGTTTGTTTATTCGTGTCTGCAAGCACACTTTTTCCTGTCTGAGTGATTTTACGCTTGAGTTTAAGCGTTTTCAGAAGGAGAAAGTTGCTGTGGATGACGTTTAAGATGCTGCTGACGTCGAGGGTTATATAATTATCTTCACTTGATGGATTTTTTTTGTTCGTATGTGACCCTCGTGTTTGTTTGGGACTGTAAACGTAATTTTTAAATGTCTGCGTGGGATATGTAAATGAGCAAGAGGGAAATGACGTCGTCGATGTGGATTTTATATAATCATTTTGTGTTATGGTAGATGATTAAGTGTAGTTTCACGAATTTCTGCTTGCCAAAGTGTTTGTTTTTAAAGTTTAACAACTTTTTAAAGTAGTCTTCTAGCATTCATGAGAAACATGTCATTCATTATGACATGTATCTTGCAGATATACTGCATTTCAAAATGGATTTATGAATAAAACGTGTTTATTACATAAATACAGAATTTTAAAATGGGATTTAAAGGGTTAGTTCACCCAAAAATAACAATTTATACTCAACCAATTGGTTCTGAACATTTGAGTTTCTTGTGTTGAACACAAAAGAAAATATTTTGACATATTGAAAACTGTCGTGTAATCTCTTAGATGGTAACATCACCAAATTAATCCAAAAGTAGTCTGTTATAGTTAATGTGTATTCTCTTAGACGCTAACATTTAATGTAGCACAGAGGTAATCTAAATGTACTCTCAAAGTAGTCAGATTACGTTGCCTAATGTGCGATCTCTTAGGGCGTACACTATGTGCAGTTGCCTTGAACCGTGCCGAAGCATGCTTGTCCCTTCTCCCCCGACAGCCTGGACTCACATTGCATCCGAGCCGGAGCACACTTGCGTCATCTGATGCGCTGTTCAGTTTAACAGAAGAGAAGCGCTCTCGCTCCGCACAGTGGAGATTTCTTTAGCTATATCATTTGAGTAGTTTGATATGCAGTGACACGCAGTCACATATTTCACAGAACCGATCAGTCCCTTTTGACGCTCTTAAATGATCATAAAAGTCCTCGTGCTGCACGTATTAGGTTTGCGTCTTTAATAAACTACATTCATTGAATGGTAAGAATGATTAATAAATCCATATGAAGCAGTCCCTTAAAAGCCACGTCTCGTTTTCAGCTTTCAGTTTTGGGCTCAGGCGCGCTTTGCGCTGCACCAAAGCACAAGTGAGTTGCGCTCTAGCGCGCCTTCCAACCAGGCCAGGGTCGGGCAACTGAACTGGGCCCAATTCAGAGCACTCGCTTCTCAAAAGAACCTGGAAACGCATGGGCACGGTTCGGATAGCATAGTGTGAGTACGCCCTTAGATGGTAACATGCATCACAAAAGTAATCTAAATGTAATCCAAATATAGTCAGATTACATTACCATAATGTGTAATCTCTCAAACCTGGTATGTACTTCTGCGTCAAGTGATCGGCATGACCCACGGCGCATGCCTTGCGCGTTGCCGTGCATTTATACTTGTGCGCGCGGTTTCTGTTGCTCTGCAATAACACTAGCTGGCGGTAAGTGTTTGTTTCCCTGTGTCGAGTTTCTTCGCTGGTGTTTTGTTTTTTCCTGAACACTTCCTTGATGTACAAGTGGCTCAAATTCGCTCATTTTGAGGCAGGAACCGGCGGACGTGCAACAACTTTAATCATAAGGTAAACACAAAACAACAGTCTCCATCAGGAGCTCCTTCACGGGACTCCACACTTGTAAACACTCGCTGCGTCATGCTCGCACGGCTCTCACCTCCGCCCACACCTGTCAGTGCTACCAAGCCAACTATTTTTTGAGATGTGCGCGTCAACGTCGCCGACGGCCACGCCGAATGCTATGCGTCCACGCCGTAGCGTGTGCTTGACGCAGAAGTATAAATCAGCCTTTAGATGGAGATGGAACCGTAACCATTTACTTCCATAGTAGGAAAAGTAAGTATGGAAGTCAGTGGTTACCAATTTCCAACATTCGTCAAAATATCACCTTTTGCATTCAACAGAAAAAAGAAACTCAAAGGTTTGGAACCAATTGATTGAGCACATTTGTGGTTTTTGAGTCCCTTTAAACTCATTTTAATATTCTGTATTTATGTAATAAACATGTTTTTATTCATAAATACATTTTGAATTACAGTATATGTGCAAGACTCATCTCAGAATGTATGATGCGTTTCTTATAAATGCTAGAAGTCAACTTTAAAAAGTTGTTAAATGTTAAACTACTTTTAAAACATAAACCGTTTTACAGGTTTCCAACATTTTTCTAAATCTATTTTGTTAAACCGAAGAAAGATGCTCCAAACAGGTTTGTAACAAGATGAGTAAATGACAATATTTATTTTTGTGAACTGTCCCTTTAAATGGAAGTAGTCATCTCAAAAGTACTTTTACATAAGGAGTTTGTTTATAGTTTAAGAGCCTGGAACTTTTTTAAACTGCAGTTTCCCCCATGCATTCACAATAAATCTGAAACTTTAGATTCTGCACGTAAAACTATCATGAACTTGTGTATTGCTACAAACGGAAAGAAAAAGTTGCTGTGGGTGACATTTAAAGGTGCTGTATGTAAGTTTTTGACTCTTCTAAAGCATAAAAATACAATAATATGTGTGCAGATATTTAAGAAACATCCCAAGTGAACATACTTGTTTAACTGACAAACAATGCTGAAGTCAGATATTCTGCTTTGAAAATGTTTTTTTCCGTGCCGGAACGCTGTCTTTGTTTAGGTAATTTTCACATGCACATGCCAGTTTAGCCAATTATAATTCAGCACCCCGGGTTGCCTTGTTGGAAAACAGCATATTTCATTCAATCATTCAGAAAGACTCTGAAAGCATGCGTCCGTGAGCGAAATGCTACAGTGTAGTGGAAAGTATCAGATGTCAAAATGAGACAGATTCAGTTCCACATGACGTTAATTAGCAAATTACATATATATTAGGAACGTGAGCAGGTTACATCGCGTGTCCTAACAACACGCTGTGACGAGATTGTTATGAGTGATGAGCCATTTGGCTGTTTGCACCACAAAACACGGCAGAAATTTAAACACCGCCTTTCAGAAGCACAGAATATGCACTCACTCACAAAACGGTAAGGTTTAGAATCTATTTAATACATGTTAACCCTCTTTAACATCATTAAATGTACATGCTGAATCACTCATATGTGTTTAGTTCTAAAGTTCAATTTCAAACGGTTTATTGTATTTTCCAGATCTGAGGTGAACTTTCTGCTTTCAGTATATGGTAATACACGTCATGTAAAATGCATTCAAACTCGCATTGTTAGCATTTAGCACTGAATAAAGCACACGAGGCTTACCTGAGGTGATCTGTCATAGGTTTCTGTTGTTCAGCTGTGAGAAATAGAAGCCGCTTCTAATAAATCAATTCGAGGTGTTGGTTAGAACCAAAACTCCTTTTAATATGGAGAATATTCCCTCAATCGCGTGTCGTTGCTTTTATTTAGAACACAGTTTAAAATCACTCAAACTGGCAACCCGGCGTACCTTTATTATGATTCAGGACTGCAATACCTAGTTCAACCACTGGGTGTCAAACTTACATACTGCACCTTTAAGATGCTGCTGACGTCGAGGGTTATACAATTATCTTAACTTGATGATTTTTTAATTTTTTTTATTCCCCTGTGACCATTGTTTGAGACTGCAAACGTAATTTAAAAAATAAAAAATCTGCATGCAATATGTAAATGAGCAAGGAGAACTTATGTTGTCAATCTGCAATTTGTTTAATCATTTTCTGTTATGGTAGATGATTAAGTGTAGTTTCAATGAAATTCTGCTTGCCAAACTGTACGTTTTGAAAACATTTTAAAGCATTTATGTGAAACACGTCATTCATTTTGACATGTATCTTGCACATTTACTGCAAATCAAAATGGTGTACTGAATAAAAACGTGTTTATTACACGCATACAGAATTTTAAAATGAGATTTAAAGGGGCTGTTCTCCCAAAAATAACAATTTACTCATCAATTGGTTCTGAACATTTGAGTTTCTTTCTGCTGTTTAAAACAAAAGAAGATATTTTGACAAATGTTGGAAACAGTTGTGTATTCTCTTAGATGGTAGCATATATCGCTGAAGTAATCCAAAAGTAGTCAGATTACGTTACCATAATGTGAAATCTCTTGGATAATGAGATTTATTATAGCGCAAATATAATGTAAATCTAATCCAAAAGTAGTCTAATTACTTTACATAATGTGTTATGACTTAGATGGAGATGGAACTGTAACCATTAACTTACATGCTTATTTTCCCTACTATAAATGGCGACGGTTACAGGTTTATAACATTTTTCTAAATCTATTTTGTAAAACTGAAGAAAGATACTCCAAACTGATTTGTAACCAGTCGAGTAAATGATGGCGATGTTTATTTTTGTGTGAACTATCCCTTTAAATGGAAGTTTTCAACTCAAAAGTAGTTTGTTTATAGT
The DNA here is from genome assembly GCA_903798195.1 of Danio kyathit. NCBI lineage: Eukaryota > Metazoa > Chordata > Actinopteri > Cypriniformes > Danionidae > Danio > Danio kyathit. Next base: position 3,332,291 of record LR812524.1, on the reverse strand, counting down.
TTAAGAGCCTGGAACGTTTTTAAACTGCAGTTTCCCCCATGCGTTCACAATAAATCTGAAACTTTAGATTCTGCATGTAAAACCATCATGAACTTGTGTATTGCTACAAATGAAATGTGAAACAGTGAGACTGATACCATTTCAGACTGAAGCATGAATGTCCAGACACACACACACACACACACACTCTGCTTTGTTAAAGTGGCTTTCAGGAACTCCCACATTTTTAGCTTCTCTTTATGGCTTCAGGTTTCAGCAGGAGAAAGAAACTCTGAGCTGCTGGAGTGTGTCTGATTCATGTGTCTCTGAAACAGAGTTTGAGTATCACATAAATGAAGCCGTGCTTTTCCCACAACCACCAATACCACGTGTCTACCAAAAAAAATGCAATATTCAGGCCTGCAGTGTGACTTAAATAAAACTGAGACTTCACATTCCTGCATTAGTTAAAGAAGATCTTACACTTAGCACTGTTAACGCTAATATTTAAAGGGGTAGTTCACTCAAAAATGAAAATGTGCTCACTCAGTAGCTCTAAACCTTTGAGTTAATTTTGTTTCTGATGTAAACAAGATATTTAAATGGATAGTTCATTCAAATGAAAATGTACTCGCTCTCAAGTAGCTCCAAACCTTTGAGTTTTTATTTTCTGCTGGACATGAAAGATATTTTGAAGAAAGCTGAAAACCATTGACATCCCTAGTTGAAAAAATCCTGGATGTTAATGGTTACAGGTTTTCAGCAATCTTTAAAATCCCTTAAAACACAAAGAATTAAACTATCCTGTTTTATAAATCTATTACACTGTCTTTGAGGCACTTGTACTGATTTTATTAGCTTTTTTTAACCCACTTGTTAATTGAAGGACTTGTTGTATACATAAAGCAAAAACACCAATGTTATGTGAATATATCAAAATGTTTTTGTTACTGTGATTCAAAGCTGACGTTTTAGCATTGTTACAATTTTATTAAAAATAATAGTTTGAGCTGCTTGAGTTTATTTGCTTTGTCTAATTGTGAGAGGTCCAAAATATAAATGTAGAATAAAAAAATGCATCAAACTCTGACAAATAATAAATTAAATTGGCAGTATTCTGTGAATATAATGTAATTGTAAGCTGAACTTTTGTCTTTTAGTGTCACACTCTGAACAAATTGGCAGTCATGAATCATGATCAGTTTTTGTTTTATTTAAATTAAAATATAAATTATTTTAATAGTGTTTTTTTTAATCCTACAACGTTAACTTTGAGATGGATAAGTTAACATCAATGTTGAATAATATATTTTAGGCAAGATTAAAATGCTGTTTGCCTTACAATAAGTTGAATCAAATTAAACTTATGAGTCATTAAACTTGCATTAACCTGACTTAAAACAGCTTAAGTTAATGTTCTAATAAGTTACAATGAACTAAAAACATTTGTTGTCATGACTCGGTGATCAAATAAATTTTTTTTTTTTTTTTTTTTTTAAATACAGTGCACTCAGAAAAAATGGTACAATGTTGTACCAAAGAAGGTGCAAACCCTTGTCACTGGTGCAGTTCCTTTTTATGGGACAGAATTGTATCTTAAGACAAAGAAACACATTTGTACCATTGCAGTTTGTACCTTTTTAAGGACATTATTTGTACCATGGGAAACCAAAATGTACCTTTTGGTTTTTAGAACCTGCAGATTAGGCATGGGCCGGTATAAGATTCTTACGGTATGATAATCAATGTTACGGTAATGTGATTACTGCTCCAAAATATATTCTTTTTAAATATCTGGGTAAAAAAACAAACTTTTTTCCCCTTTTAAACACAATATGTTTTAATTTGGGAAAGATTTAAAATATTTTGGAGCCGTAAACATGTCAGGCTAAATAATTCAGATGAATTATTGACTTCTGCTGTCTTCATTAGTTTCAAAAACACAGATTTCTTTACAATTTAAAACCGCATCTTTGGATGTCTCTTCTGCTGGAGATACTGTTGTCCTAATTAAACGGGGAAAAAATGTAAATACAATCTTACTCCTACACTAGGAACGGTATAGCAGAAAATTTTGGCTCTTTTAAAACCTTGGCTTTTCCAAACGGCGGTATACCTTGAACACGGTTATCGTCCCATGCCTACTGCAGATACAATATTGTACTTCATCAAAGGTATAACTCTGATCCATGAAGGTACCACTACAGTGACAAGACACTTTGTACTTTAACAGTGTCAAATGTGCTCCTTCAAGAACTAGATAAAGGCATTTACTATATCCAAAATGCGTCAATTTATTTTCAGTAAGTATAATACATCAAATACATTTATTAAACCATGTTTTCAAAAAGTTTTTTTGTGTGAATGCAGCTTTTTCATTTACAATAAAGAATAAAAAATACTTTAACATCAATCAAAAGATCTATTTTTTCTAAACGTTTCACAACACTTTTTTTCACAAAAATGTTACAGAAACGCATTCTCCCATCTACAATATAAAACTTTTTTTTTTTTTTTTCTCCAATTTTCACACAATACCTTTTGTAATCGCTTCTTTTATTTATTTGACATGGACATCACAATTAAACTGGACAACCAAATGCATTTGTTTAATTCTAATTCTTGACAAAAATAAAAATATAATAAATAAACGCATTATAATTCTTTACATTAGATTACTGAAGGCAAAAGCAAAGGCGGCATGATCAAACAAACTAATAGTAGACTATGTGTGCAAACACTGCTGTTTTGTTTTTAACCACTTTAAGAACACTACTAAAAATATTCATATTACTTTCTGGTTTTAGGCTAACAGGTAAATCATTCCACAATTTGGCTCCCTTTACAGAGAAAACAGATTGACCAAATGAGGTCTTACACTTTGACACTAGACAGTCACCATTAGCAGTTGCCTGTGTGACTCTGTGAGAGGTTTGATGACTACTGATTAGACAGAAAACAGCATTGGAACATGATTATTTAAAAAACAATTTAAGATAATTAAATTTAATAAAACTATCAAAACTAAAGAGGTCATGTTTACATAAAACTTCACAATGATGCCATCGCATAGGCTCTAAGTCCATAATTTTAACTGCTTGTTTATATGTGAAGTCAATAGGCTTCAATGTAGTTAAATGCTTTTATCAGCAGCAGGGTGGATTACTGTAACGGCCTCCTCACCGGCCTTCCCAAAAAGACAGTCAGACAGTTGCAGCTCATCCAGAACGCTGCGGCCAGGATTCTGACCAGAAATCAGAGCACATCACACCTGTCCTCAGGTCTTTACACTGGCTCCCAGTTACATTCAGAATAGATTTTAAGGTATTATTACTTGTATATAAATCACTAAATGGCCTAGGACCTCAATACTGTACATTACAGATATGCTCACTGAATACAAACCTAACAGATCACTCAGATCTCTAGGATCATATAAACTAGAAATTCCAAGAGTTCAGTCAAAGCATGGTGAATCGGCCTTCAGCTACCAACAGCGCCCCCTGCTGCTGGAATCAGCTTCCAGAAATGATCAGATGTGCTCCAACATTACGCACATTCACATCAAGACTGAAACTCATCTGTTTAGCTGTGCCTTTACTGAATGAGCACTGTGCTACGTCCGACAAATCGCACTATTATGTTTTTCTCTTCTTTTTCATTCTTTTACAACCTGTTTTAACATATTTTTATCTGGTTTTTTTTTTTCTTACACTTGTCTTTTTTTTTATTCCTGTTTATGTAAAGCACTTTGAATTGCCACTGTGTATGAAATGTGCTATATAAATAAACTTGCCTTGCCTTAAAGAGGCTTGCAAGTTAATTTAATTTACTTAATTTTAAAATAGAAATAGAATTATGCAAACGTATTGTTGAGATGTTTGATTAATTTTACAACACTACAATGTCTGCATGAACACTTTGCCAGCTCACATGCGTAGTGGAAAGATGCTCTGGTTTGCTGGCTTGTTGTTAAAGAGACACTTCTGAATGTTGACAAAGCCGTGCTTCTTCATTTTCTTGCATCAAAATATCCCCATTTTCAGGATTGTCTGTGTCTGTATTTAGAATGGGTTTGCATGAGTTTAATGTGAATGTGTGCTTTGTTGGGTGTTAATGACGGTCAGATAATGCTTGATGATAATGGTCATTGTGAGGTTAAGACAGTAGATTGTGGTCCTGTAGAGGCTCAGAACGGTGTGATTTCCCTGTGTGTGTGTGTGGAGGTGTGAATGCAGGAGATCCTCCGAGTCAACACTCAGTCTTTTGATGTGTAAATGCAGAGCAGTCAAACACATTTCTCTGCAGGACACTTTTAAAGCACACACACACCGGGACCATTCAGCCGGAAGACAACAGCTGATGCGCTGGTTCACACTGGTCGGTGCTGGTTGTTGTTTAGCAGTCAAAACAAGTAAAGGAGTGTGTTGACGTCAGAAATAAGAGCGCTGGTTAACCCTCCAGTTGTCCTGGAGTAGTTTAGAGTCTTAGAGTGAGCCATCTTCACTAAACCTCTAAAATTAAGCAGCTACATTTAAATTCAATCCTATTTTGCATGAAGAAACCAGCTCATCTTCATCACAAACTCTGTGAATATATAGGTTTTCCCTCATGGGTGGGCAGTGTTTAATCAGTAAACACTCAGTTTTTGGCTACAGTAGAGGGTGTATTTTCTAATGCTAAAAGTGCCTGCATAAGCGTTGAGCTTTTAGCAAGACTGTATTCATGAAAGTTAAAGCAGCAGATTCTTATTGTTTGGGGTGTGTGTGTGTCAGACCGTAGTTTTTGTGGTGCAAAAATGGTTTTATAACTCACCATTGATTTGAATGACAACTGCTATATACTCTAAATGTGTACAACCGTCATGAATATGGAAAATATTATTATTTTTTTGTAACATTGGGGTCATTTTGGAAAGTCACCCAATAAGATGGCAAAAGGATAAAGTCCCTGTTTAGTTTTTCTGCTGTTTTCAAGAGTTCACACTTAGGCCCCGTTTACACTAATGCGTTTTCGTTTTAAAACGCATAAGTTTTGCTACGGTTACGCCATCCGTCCACACTACGCCGGAGTTTTCGAGCCCCAAAAACGGAGCGTTTTGAAAACGGTGAAGAGCCCGTTTTAATACTGAAACGCTGCTGCTCCGTCTCAGTGTGGATGAGGGAAAACGGAGACATCTGCAAACGGAGGCGTGGCTGCTGAGATTCGCTACCTGATTGGGGCTTTTGGGTCATTGCGTATCCTTCCCTTATTTGTCAAGCCCCTATCACATGACTATAACGCTACCCGAAGACGGCAGACCAGCCTTCACTGTAAACAACAACATGGACACAGAAATGGGAGCGTTGTTTGCACTATTGTCCGTTTTAGGTGCCATTGTGCAGTTAAACTCTGCCTTTTTTACTACAGCAGCTGCATATATTCACAAGAGGCAAGCTATTGTTCGAGCACTCGCTCACCGCTCGCGTTCATCGTTCAACCAGCGTTTGTTGACTAACAATAACCAAATGCCGAGCGAGACACATGCTTCCTGTTTATACTTGAACGCGCATGCCCAGAGTGCTCGAATGGTCACGTGATATACGTTTTTGGTGGAGTGGTGTGGACGGAGATATGTTTAGAAACGCTAGATGAAACGCTAGTGTGGACGCGGATCGTTTTTGATAAAAAACGCAGTTTTAAAACGAAAACGCATTCGTGTAAACGGGGCCTTAGATAATGCTTAACTGAGATAGCAGGTTTGGCATGCTGTCCCGGGAGAGAACCCTGAGTTCGGAGATAGTTGAGCCCAAGGTTCCCGCCTGGTCAATGAGCGTTAGGAGGGATACGAGATCAGGTGTTTCTCGAATGCCCCTTAAACTCGGGTAAATTTCTGGTATGTAGTGTATGTCTGCGTTAAGTGCTTATGACTGTATTACAATGCATGTTTTTTTAGACTGTGGGAGGAAACCGGAGGACCCGGAGAAAACCCACGCGAACACGGGGAGAACATGCAAACTCCGCGCAGGGAGTGCCGACTGGCTCTATTATGATTTGAACCTGTGGCCTTTTTGCTGCGAGGCGTCAGTGCTATCCACCGAGCCACCGTGTTGCCCGATCATAATAGAGGAGGAGGGAAGGATAGTGGGAGGGAGGAGGGTTTTCCGAAAACGAAGATAATGAATGGCGTTTAGGAAGAGTATTTATGGTAGTTTTAGAATGATCTGATAGGCTAGCTAATGATTAGCGATGAGGATCAGCTGTAGTCGATCATATCACGTGCTCCTCTCGAAATTAGTTTGTGAAACTTCACTTAATGGTGCCCAAGTCCTTTGACCCATAAGTCAACAGGAAGGTTGAAGGGAGAAATTGGACTAAAAAAGACATGTATTCACCCTATTATTATTATTATTATTATTATTATAGTTTAATTTTTTTAGATTTATAGATTTTAAAGGCTGTCAGTTTCCAAACTTCAAAATATCATCTTTTGTGTTGAACGGAACAAAGAAACAAGCTCTTGAGGGTACATTTTAGATTTTAGGTAAACTGTGCGATGACTTCGTGCTTAGGCAGCGGCGTGGAGGAATTACACTTATTACTAAGCCATACTTGCATGCTATTTCAGAGCGAATATTCAGAGTAGCGGTGAACAATATAGGGAGCGCGTCACAGGCTATTATAGTTTAAAAATGACCCAATGTGAATATAAAAGCAACTTCAGCTCAGTAAAGCTGGCTAGGCGGAATAGCGCTATTTACTGATGTTCTGTTGTTAAACTTAATATAAATCGACATTATTGATGCTGGACCTTATGAAACTAAAAATAGTCACATCAATCTATCACTGGGAGATTTCAGTGGCTGAACAACACTTCTGTGCAGATAACCCATCAATAACAACACGATCTACATCAGCTCTGTGTGACTGAAAGAGTTTTAAAACAGAACATGACCTGTCTAACTGAAACACTTCAGCCATGGTGTCGTCCTTCCTCCAGTATTGATTCAGGATTTTAACATGTTTTGATTTAGCATTTGATTTTACCGCTCTTGTCTCGAGACATGAACGTGCGGCGCTGGTGTACGCACAAACGGCGGATCTGCGTGAACAGAGTTGCGCAGTTGTACAGATCTACATTTGTTGACAGACAGTTTAGGCTACTTATCAGAATTATGTGGGTGAACATATATTGGCGCAATAATTGGATGAACATTTTTTTTTTTAGTTTTATGCCTCACCCAGAATATAAAAATACATAAACGCATTTAATAATTTACTTTAATCAATACCAGGGGCGTTGCTAGACATAAAGCTTTACTGGGGCACGCCCCCCTCCCTCAAAAAAAAAAAAAAATTTTATATATATATATATATATATATATATATAAAAAAATTTTTTTTTTTTTTTTTTGAGGGAGGGGGGCGTGCCTAAGTAAAGCTTTATGTCTTTAAAGCTTTATATATATATATATATATATATATATATATATATATATATATATATATATATATATATATATATATATAAAAAATAAACAGGGGGGCTAATAATTCTGATTGCAACTGTATTGTGGAATATAAAAGTTGCAAATATTACACTTTGCCCCTATTGTACAGAAAATGACTTTACTTAATCCCTTTTCGATTCACTTTGTTTATTTGTATAGTGCTTTTCACTAATTGTTTCAAAGAAGCTTTACAAAAGGTGCACATTATTGTGTTAGTCAAATTCAGAAAAGGTCAGATTGATGACTGCATTAGTTACTAATAACTAGGCCCACACGAAATCTGCGTGCGCAGAATTCCGCAGATTTCCGCAGATTTTTAGCCCATCATTAATTCTGTTTATTTACTTAAAGTTAACTATTTACAGTTAATCTAATTGGATTTGCATTTTAAACATCAAATGCAAGTTAAAAAGATATTATATTTTATTTAACATATTAAGGTTTTAGTTATGATACTCCCAAAATAATTCCACAGAAATCCGCAGATTTTTACCAAAATTCTCCGCAGAAATAGCGAAAAACGTCTGCAGATTCCGTCTGGCCCTACTAATAACTTTAACAAGCAACAATAGCTTTTAACAATTAGTTATTATATATAAGCATGGTTAACCTGCAGTTATTTAGCATGTGCTGTTGTTTTTGTAGTCCACTAATATTGTGTCGTGCTCTTCTCAGTGTTTGAGGAGGATCATCACGGAGACACCGAGTTTTCTGCCATGTCTGACAGTGACCCGTGTGAAGACAGTGACGGTTTCCCGCTCAATCTGTCTACCAGCGGCAGGAGAAGCGGGTCTTCTGCCAAACGCCGGCGGAGAGGAAACCTTCCCAAAGAGTCGGTTCAGGTGCTGAGGGACTGGCTGTACGAGCATCGCTTTAATGCGTATCCATCAGAACAGGAGAAACTGAGCCTGTCCGGACAGACGCATCTCTCGGTCTCACAGGTACGCACACACACACATTTTGCACTTCTGCAGATTTTGTTTTACAGTAATGCGTTTCTGTTGTGAAGATAGACTTGGGTGCTAAATAAATGGCATTAAACAAAAAATAACTAGCATTAAACACTAGGGGAAAACCATATTGTTCAACCTAATCGGTGATTTATAACTAACACAACACCTTTAAGTGCAAAATTTCACTGTTCCAAACCAGTTTAAAATTGCTTTTTTAAAAGTGTCCTAAATTTATCTGCTTTTGAAAATTGCCTTTATTTGCCTTCAGCTTCATTGTAATGTACCAGTTGAAAATAAAATATGAAATGAGATTAGATTTAGACCTAAAATTGCAACAACAAAAAAATTTCCGTGCATTTTCAGTGAAAGACAAAAGTATCATGAGTAATATATTATTTAGAGCTACATTGATTAATTGTGTAAACCGCAGGTGTCAAAGCCAGATCCTGGAGGGCCGCAGCTCTGTTTACAGTTCACAGTTTAGGCCTCATTTACACTAACACGTTTTAGTTTTAAAACGCATGAGTTTTGCTATGGTTACGCCTTCCGTCCAAACTACGCTGGAGTTTTCGAGCGCCGAAAATAGAGCGTTTTAAAAACGCTGAAAAGGGTGTTTTCATTTCAAAACACTGCTGCTGCTCCGTGTTAGTGTGGATGGGGGGGAAAACGGAGGCGGGGCTGCAGACATTCACCTATCTGATAGGCTGGGGCTTTTTCTTCAATATTAAGCCGCGGTCACACTGGACTTTTCCCTCCATAGACTTCCATTCATACGCATGGAAATGTGTCGGACCGGAAACGCAGCGTCATGCGTCAGATTTCGCAGGTTGCTGCGGTGCAAAGTTCAAACTTGGTGAACTCTGACCTGCGAAATCACAACGCTTGACTGTGTGGGATCAATCCAGGATCAAAACCTGACCTCTCTGGACAGAAATTTAAAACATGTAGCAATCTCGCGCTTTTTTTTTTTATGTCTAATCATCTTGTTTAATCCCGCCCCTTTTCGCATTTCCGTACGACAAAATTTCGCAAGCTCAAACTCTAGTGTGACCGCGGCTTTAGGCTAGTGCACAATGTTCAGTCCTCCACCCTTTCCTTAAGTTCAGACTTCGCAAGTTTGATATGGAAAAAAAACCGAAGGACACATCGGGTGAATCTTCAAAGGCAACAGTGTACTCTACAACCTCATTCACATCACCCTGGCTATGCTCTTTCACTTTCCTAACAATACAATGAAGACATGATTTAGGGAACTGCCTATTCTCATTTCGATATTAGCGACTTAATAGACACCAGAAATGTTGAAGCGCCGTGTAGCTGCATATATATATGACCGTCATCTTCACTGTATGCATATTTATAACAAAACGGTGCCTATAACATAAATGCCTCCCATAACCGCACACCCTGTCTCTTTTGCTGAATATCAGTTTTAATAATCAATAATGGCCATTATAAAAGTATAATGTACAATAAGTTTATACAATATAGGAAACGAAGGCAAGCAGTCAGTCAAATGTGCAGAATCCGTGTACGCGGTTACATAAATTAATATATTATAACTTGCGCTCAGCCAAAACACGTTACCTGAGAACAAGTAATAGATTCAAAAGACCAAAGAGACGATGAATAGAGACAAAATAAATTAAATATCACATTTAACAACCATAGTGAGATGAAATCCAGCGGTAGATCCTTGATGAGCGGTATGACCTGCGCTGCTCTTATCTGGGGAGGTGCCCGCAGAGCACCTGCTCACTGCCTGGAGCTCAGACGCGCAAATGCAGAGCTTGCCAGAGTGTGTGGTCACGTAATGTACGTTTTCAGCGGTGTAGTGTGGATGGAGAGCTGTTCAGAAACTCTAGGTGAAATGCCAGTGTGGACGCGGATCGTTTACATTCTAAGATGCCGTTTTAAAACTAAAATGTATTTGGGCCCAATCCCAATTCTATTTTTGTACCCCTTCCCCTTGGCCCTTAAAACCGAGTGTGAAGGGGAAGAGCTTCAAAATTTACCTCTAAGAAATGGGACAGCACTACAGCACCTGCACACGTCATGTCTCATCGCGATCTCTTGCTTCATATGAGATCAGACGATCGTGACTGCTGTAGTTATTCCAGTTGTGTTATTTCTTTGGTATTTATCTTCAGGAAATCACTGAAGGCATGTGTTATGTTATCATATTATATAACCATCTAATGTGGCAATAAGATCGTGACTATACTGTGCATTTACACAGTGGCCATATTCATTTATGTAAATGCACCAAAAACATTGCTGCCGTTGTGGCTGGTGTATTCTGGGAAATTTTCTTACCCCTTGGTTTCGAGAGTGGTCCTGAAAATTCTCAGTTCGAAGAGCTATCTTCCCCTTAGCCCTACGCCTTCAAGCTAAAGCGAATTGGGACACCCCTTCACGGGGTAAGGGCTAAGGGGTAGAATTGGGATAGGGCCTTAGTGTAAAGGGGGCCTTAGTTCCAACTCTGCTTCAACACACTTAAGCTGTGGTCACACTGCACTTTTCTCCCCATAGACTTGCATTCATACTCATGCGAATGCATCAGACCGGAAACGCAAGCTTGTACGGCAAGTTTCGCAGTTCGCTGCATTGAAAAGTTTAAGCTTGGTGAGGTCTGACCTGCAAAATCGCATCACATGACTATGTGAGACCAATCGAGGATCAAAACATGACCTCTCTGGACAGAAATTTAAAACGTGGACCAATCGCTCGCTTTTTTTTTTTGTTAAATGTCTAATCATCTTGTTTAATCCCGCCCCTTTTCGCATCGCTGTACGACAGTTTCGCACGCACAAACTCTAGTGTGACTTCGGCTTTACCTGTAGGTTTCAAACAAGCCTGAAGGACTCAATTAGTTGGATCAGGTGTGTTTAATTAGGGTTGAAACTAAACTGTGCAGAGCTGCGGCCCTCCGGGAACTTGCTTTGACACCTGTGGTCTAAACGATACTTTTTGCCAATGCATTTGTAATAAAATAATTTTGGGGCATTTTATGTAGTTTTATTATTATTATTATTATTATTATTATTATTATTATTATTATTATTATACAATTTTCTTTTGCATGCATGTAATTTGAACCCTTATGTACTATTGGGGATGTTTTGATCCCTTTGGCCATTACTTTTTCTGTTTTAGCTAGTAGAATGATTTTGGTGACCAATCTTATTTTGACACATTTTTTGAGAAAATGCTTTGAATTTATTTTTTTAAACTCAGCAATACACTCTAGGCAAATTTACTCCTCTTTGGTTATGTTCGGGATGAGAACATCCACTGAATTAAACTGCTGTAAAATGCATCCGATTAATATTTTTCAGTTTTTATTTATTGTTTTTGCATAAATCTGTAAATCAACCTCAAAACTACTAAATTTTTTTTTGAAAAATACAGGATTTTAACTCTTTAATTGCCAAATTCATGTCACATTTGGTGAAAAAAAAAAAACACACAAAATGACATATATGATATAAAAAGTAATTGTGGACTGGATTTTCTTTTACCTTTTTATCAAAGTCATGTGAAACAACATTGCTTTTGATACAATGTTTTTGATAAATTTTCTTTCTTTTTTTTCTCTCTCTCCCTAATTTACTGTTGCTGCTGTTTTTGCCCTACTGACTTCCATTTATAATCACATTTTTTGATTGCATAGCCATGACAGCATATAATCATGCATTGATGATTGATTTGATTGTTGGTGGTTTTCCCTGTTGGGGAAAATTAGTCATTTTTACTGTTGTTCATCAGTTGGCAGCATTAACCCTTTAAATAGGCCTGTGAAAAAAGCTGTAGCAAATTAAAGTATGTGTGAGAGTGACCTTTGCACACTTACCTTGACGTGTCTGAGATGATCAAAATATGCATCTCAGCTCTCAGAACTACATGGAGTAAACAAAAACGAGACTGAAAAGACTGTGTGTTTGTGCACCATCAAATGTGGTATAATGGAAGTCAATGGGGCAAAAGTAAACACCGACAGTAAATTAGAGGAAAAAATAATAAAAAATGTATAATGTCCAAGACTTTGATTAAAACGGTTTTTAAAAAAAATCCAGTCCACAATAACTTTTTATATAAAAAATACGTCATTTTGTGTTTTGTTATTTTTCACCAAATCAGTGACCTCATTTATGAATTTGGCAATTAAAGAGTTAAAATCCTGTATTTTTCTAAATAATTTAGTAGTTTTGATCAGGACTGAGGTTGATTAACAGGTTTTTGCAAAGGAATTTAAAAATATATATTTATCTGATGCATTTTTTAAAGCAGTTTAATTCAGTGGATGTTTTTATCCTGAACATTGCACAATGGTTAAACATATGAGAATTGTCCATGCAGTTACACTTAAAATATAGTTTTCAGTATCGCAAGTCAGCAAGATTACTGTAAACATATTATAAATTTGAAATCAAACATGCAAATTGTCTTTTTTTTAATATTTCTCACCATTACAATATTTTTCCATGCGGTTATAATGACACAATGAGAGCTTTTTCAAGCTCAACAGATTAAAACAAAAATGCTTGTATGATTAATCCACTTATTTGGCTTTGATTTTCATTGCAATCATATGGCTTCAGAAGATGTAGAACAAGTCAGGATAAATCACAGATTTGGTTAAATTATATGGATTTCTCTCAGCGTTTAATGCTAATTATAATTTATTTTTATTTTTTTATGTGTGTCATATTAGCACACAAGGCTATCTTCATGACCGAAACATATTACTGTAATGCAAAATCTGGTCATGTTTTTGCCTGAATGAGCCAAAGGTCTGGATAAGGGTTTTATTTGTTGTTCTTGATTTGTGTGTTTGACTGTGGTCTTCAGAGACTCCGACTTTCTCACAGTGAGCTTTGCGCTGTGTTTTGTCCTTGCTGGTGTTGTCAGAGCGCAGGAATGTGCTGCATATTTCCTCTGCTCTGCATTAGAGGCAGCTGTATGTCTGAGTCTGACTGACACAGCATGCACTTCACCGAGCCGCCAGCAGGGGGATTCACTGCACAAGTCAAAGGATGTTTGCTTTTTATTCCAAGCCAAAATATCGCCGTCTGATGTAACGAGGCATCATATTGAAGTGATTTTGTAGAGAATATGTACAGTAATTTAAACTAATAGTTCACCCAAACGCATTTACTCAGTGTTGCAGAAATAGAAACTGTTTCTAAAATTAATTTTGCACATTGCTGTCGCAGATGGTTAGAATAAACTCATTTTAACATGGAAACAATCTTTTATCGCTTGTCACTGTGCTACATCATGCGTAGTTAGAACACGATGATAGAAGGAACAAAAAATACTATGGAGGTGAATAGTATCTGGATGCAGCCTTTTTGATGCAAGTTGAGACTGCATCTCTGTGATGCTATGCATTTAATGGAGCTACTGAAGTCTCTGTGAGGGGCGGGGATAGGTGAGCCCATTAAAAAGCATTGCATGCAGCTTAGATTGCACTGCACGAGGTCTGCATCCAGACTAGGCATGATGGACAGGTATAAGTTTGTGGCTATGTTGACCTTGGATAAAAATACCACGGTATCATGGCATTGTGACTACTGCTCTAAAAATAAGTTCTTTTTAAATGTTGGGGTAAAATAAACCAACTTTTTTTTTTTTTTTTCTCCCATTGAACATAATTTATTTTATTTTAAGAAACATTTATAATATTGTGGAGCAGTAAACACGTCAGGCTAAATAATCATAATAGTTCAAATAAATCATTGACTTCTGCTCTCTTCATTAGTTTTAAAAACACAGATTTCTTTACAACACATAAATACATTAAAAAAAAAAACCTTACATATACCTTGGGAATGGTATAACAGAACATTTTAGCGGTATTAAAACCATGACTTTTTCAAACCTTGAAACCGGTTATCGTCCCATACCTAATCCAGACCCCTCTCGTTTTATCCATGCGTTCTTGACCTGTATGACTGGTTTTGTGGTCCAGGATTATGTGCATTTATTATACAAGCATTCAGTCATTTAATTAAGGTATAGACTAATTAAGGTATAGACTTATGTTCAATAACTTTATTTTTCTCTCTGCAATTAAGTTTTATCTGCAATTAAGTATTATCATGGACATTTGTATACTCTAAATATAAATCTGCAGATTTTATTTGATTTATTTATTTATTTTTTCAAAATTCTGCCCGAAATATCAGCAGATTCTGTATGGCCCTGGTAATAGTATGCAATTTACTTGTCAAAAATAAGTGAGTTTTTCTTTAAAATCAGCAGAGGAATTGGCTAATGGGGTGGGCAAAATAATCTTATCTCAATGTAAAAACTATAATTTTTTTATTTATTCATTTTTTATTTTTTATTTTTATTTTTTGCTTACACCATTAGCAGGTTATTTCGCTTGTTTTTTAAAGAAAAACTCACTTATTTTTGACCTGAGTAAATCATTACATCTTTTTACTGGGGTCATGTTACTCGTATCTTTAACATATTTCTGAAAACAAGACTATTGGTGCTTGTCTAGAAAATGCTGCTTGATTTAAGAATCTTTAGATATTTGGGCTAGAAACGAAACACTAATTTTTTGCAGTGTAGTTTTCAAGCTCATTACAAGTCCGCAAAATCCCAATAAGCATGCTGTAAACTGGTTTTATTTAACGTATTGTAAATCAAACTTAAATATGCAAATTGTCATGATTTATTAAGCTTCTTACACTTGCTGACTTTATTTTTAGATCTGCAACTGGTTCATAAACGCGCGCCGGAGGCTCCTGCCGGACCTGCTCCGTAAAGATGGCAAAGATCCCACTCAGTTCACAATGTCAAGACGCACCAGCAAACCAGATAGATCCACCTCCCCTGAATGCCACACCCCTCAGTCACGCCCCTCAGTCATTTGCCCCGCCCCCACACTGGATTTAAGACTCTTAGGCAATACTGCGACTGCAATTTTAGCAGGAGCCGGTTGCTTACCATCATCCGGCAACCAAGATGGAAGTGTTCAGGCTCTGATGCAACTGGATACACGCGGTTTACTGAGACGGGAAGGTTTAACTGGATATCGGAGAGAAGATCAACACTTTACCAATGTCCCATTGTCTAATACATCCATCTCGAGTTTGAGTCCAATCGGAGTACTTTTAAACACTCCACCTCCGACTCCTCCAGACCTTTGTCCTCAAGATTTCAGCGATCTGAAGCTTCTGGTGGATGCAGCGCTACAGAGAGCCGAGCAAGAAAACAGCCAACAAAAAGAGCAAACCACAAAACCAAAGGAAAACGCAAGAGAACTCGTCCTGAATGACGACAGATCCATCTCAACACCTCCAAGGGATGAATCTGAATGTACGACAGTGGAGAATGCAGTATTACCGGTGTCTGTTCCTGTTATGAGCCACTCTTTCAGTGGTCTACCGGTTGATCTGAGCACAGATAATATTATTGGGAAGAATCTTCAAGAATCTGCGGGATTTACGTCATCTGGTATGTGGAGTGTCCGGGGGTCTGGTCCGGGATCCAGTGCAGTTTCACACACGTGGGTTTCACAGTATGTGCGTAATACAGTCACAGAGGCGGTCAACTGATCGGGCCAGGAGTGACTCTCTTTTTTGGACTTCTTGTACTTTTTGTTTTTTATCGATACTCTTTTAGACTAAATGGGAAAAACTTTGGCACGTGCCTCTCCAACCTGTTGGGATGGATTGATGGATCTCTGTGGGAATATATCCAATGGAGAAGTGATTCTAAAATGTTCCTGAATGAGTT
The DNA here is from genome assembly GCA_903798195.1 of Danio kyathit. Taxonomy (NCBI): domain Eukaryota; kingdom Metazoa; phylum Chordata; class Actinopteri; order Cypriniformes; family Danionidae; genus Danio; species Danio kyathit. The sequence goes on along the minus strand of LR812524.1, from coordinate 3,316,114 downwards.
GCGATTCTGTGTTGAATCAATTCTGAGTTTAGATTTTGGCAACAGAAGGCGCTGTTTGCATTAGCTGTGTTTGCGTTCATTTTGTGGCATAAAAGTAGAGGCGCAAGTAAATTTGACCATTTAAACTGCATAACTCGGCCATATGCACAAGCACACTTCTGTGGGAGTGTGTGTATGGTTACATGCTAGCCTAGAGCGCCGTCTGCTGTTTAAAAACTAGCCTAGAGCATCATTTAATGTTAAAAAGCTAGCCTAGAGTGCCATCTAATGTTAAAAAGATCGCATACAACGCCGTCTGATAATAAAATGCTAGCCAAAAGTGCCGTCTGATGTTAAAAAGCTAGCCTAGAGTACCATCTAATGCTAAAAACTAGCATACAATGCCGTCTGATGTTACAATACTAGCCGAGAGCGCCGTCTGATGTTATAAACTGAGCCTAGAGTACCATCTGATGTTAAAAACTAGCATACAGTGCTATCTGATGCTAAAAAAACTAACCTAAAGCGCCATCTGCTGTTAAAAAAAAAAAACCAAGATGAGCCAAGATAGCTGTCTGATGTTATAAAACTAGCCTAGAGTACCATCTGATGCTAAAAACAAGCCTAGAGTGCTCTCCGATGTTGAAAAGATAGCCATCTGATGCTAAAACCTAGCATACAGCGCCGTCTGATGTTAAAAAGCTAGCCACAGTAGACGTCTGATGTTAAAAAGCTAGCCTAGAGTGCCATCTGATGCTAAAAACTAGCATACAGCGCCGTCTGATGTTTAAAAAGCTAGCCAAGATGGCCGTCTGATATTATAAAACTAGCCTAGACTGTCATCTGATGCTAAAAACTAGTATACAGCAACGTTTGATGTTAAAAAAAGAGCCAAGATGGCCGTCTGATGTTATAAAAGTAGCCTAAAGTGCCATCTAATGCTAAAAACTAGCATACAGCGCCATCTGATGTTAAAAAGCTAGCCAAGATGGCCGTCTAATGTTATAAAACTAGCCTAGAGTGTCATCTGATTCTAAAAACGAGTATACAGCGACGTTTGATGTTAAAATGCTAGCCTAGAATGCTGTCTGCTGTTAAACAAACTAGCCTAGAGTGCTATCTGATGCTAAAAACTAGCATACAGCGCCGTCTGCTGTTAAAAAACTAGTCTTGAACATCATTTCCTGCTAAAAAGCTACCCTAGAGTCCTATCTGCTGTTAAAACTAAACTCGAAATCGATTCCAAAGAGAATGGCGACTCATTCAGGAAATCTGAATTGACTCATGAATCATTTCTGTATTTGATTCATCATCTCCACAGGTCTAATGAGCGACGGATCTTGCTATGTATCCGCTTCGCCTCCAGCAGGGGAAGTGAAGCTTCTCCTCTCGTCTGTATTTTAAAAGACATTTTTAAGCTTTTTTCTAAACCAAAACCTTTTAACTTTCAACATAAACACTACATGAAATGTAAAGGGCATCCATTGTGAATGCTCGTGAATAATAATAATCCAGCATTTCAGACTCTGGAGAACAGGTAGACGTTCTGTCAGGTGCAAAAATAACCAGCGACCTCCAAACTCAAGGAAACCTGCGCATCTCAGGTTTACCAACAACAGCCAAGAGATTTTCAGCTCACCGTGGCCTTGCATTGCTCTTGCTAAATACTTTTATACACTCTAAAACGAACTAAATGTTGGGTTGATTTAACCAAACGTTGAGTCAAATATGGATAAACTCAATCTTTGGGATTTTACTAACATAAGCCATGCATACATTAATGCATTTGTTCATGTTTGTTAATAAACAATACAGTAGTTCATGTTAACAGTGCATCAATGTTAACAAGCGCAGGTTTGGGTTTTAATAACGCAATAATAAATGCTGAACAATATGGTTCATTGTCTATGTTAGTAAAAACATTATCATTACTATCCCATAATATAAAGAGTTACCTAAAGTAATGTAACTCAGCGGTTTGGTATGTCCATATGTCCACCCAACGTTAAGTCAAATATGGATAAACTCAATCTTTGGGATTTTACTAACATAAGCCATGCATACATTAATGCATTTGTTCATGTTTGTTAATGCACTGTTAACATGAACTACTGTACTTTTCATTAAGTAATGTTAACAAGCACCGGTTTAGATTTTAATAATGCAAGGAGTAAAAACATTATCATTGACTATCCCATATTATAAAGCGCTACCTTAAATAATGTAACCCAACGGTTTGGTATGTCCATATTTAACCTATTGTTGAGGCAAATATGAATCAACTCAATCTTTGGGATTTTTTCTTTGGGATTCATTAAAGCATTTTTGTGCAACTTTGTTGATGTTGAGATATTTCACTTTAAAGACCAGGAAAAGGACTTATTCTCTGCCATAACAGTGAGATTACTGAACATGCACACAGGAGCCTGATAAAAATGCTCATTTTAGAGGACATTCAGACGGCATTTAGAGGTTTTTACATCTAAACTCTTCAAATACAGTAGTTCATGTTACTAAATCCCCCAAAAAATCCCAAAGATTGAGTTTATCCATATTGGACTCAGCGCTGGGTTAAATATTGGGTTACATTACTTTAGTAAAAGCATTATCATTAACTATCTCATATTATAAAGTGTTACCTAAATTAATGTAACCCAACAGTTTGGTATATCCATATTTAAGCCATTGTTAATTCAAATATGGATAAACTCAATCTTTGGGATTGTTTTGGGGGGATTTACTAACATGAACAATACGTTCATTAATGCATTTGATCATGTTCATTAATAAACACAGTAGTTCATGTTAGCAGTGCATTAATATTAACAAGCACAGGTTTGGGTTTTAATAATGCAATGAGAAATGCTGAACAACTATGGTTATTGTAGATGTTAGTAAAAACATTATCACTGATTATCCTATATTACAAAACATTACCGAAAGAGATGTAACCCAATGGTTTGCCATGTCCATCTTTAACCCAGCGCTGAGTCCAATATGGATAAACTCAGTCTTTGGGATTTTTGGGGGGATTTACTAACATGAACTACTGTATTTGAAGAGTTCAGATGTAAAAACCTCTAAATGCCGTCTGAAAATGTCCTCTATAATGAGCATTTTTATCAGGCTCCTGTGTGTATGTTCAGTAATCTCACTGTTATGGCAGAGAATAAGTCCTTTTCCTCGTCTTTAAAGTGAAATATCTCAACATCAACAAAGGAGGCTGAAACAAAATGTTCATTTTCAATGGAAATTTTAGACCGCACTTAGAGGCTTTTGCATCTGAACTCTTCATTTTTTTTTTATTAATGATAATGGATAAATGCTTTAATGAATCCCAAAGAAAAAATCCCAAAGATTGAGTTTATTCATATTTGACTCACATTGGATTAAATATGGACATACCAAACCGTTGGGTTACATTTCTTTAGGTAACTCTTTATATTATGGGATAGTTAATGATAATGTTTTTACTAACATATACAACGAGCCATAGTGGTTCAGCATTTATTATTGCATTATTAAAAGCCAAACCTGTGCTTCTTAATACTACTTAATGCACTGTTAACATGAACAATACATTCATTTAAAGCATTTATTCATAATTGTTAATACAAAATACAGTAGTTCATGTTAACAGTGTATTAAGTAATGTTAACAAGCACAGGTTTGGGTTTTAAAAACGCAATAATAAATGCTGACTATGGTTCAAGGATAGTGTTTTTACGAACCTATACAATAACTATCCCATAATATAAAGCGTTACCGAAAGAAATTTAACCCAACAGTTTGGTATGTCCATATTTAACCCAGTGTTGTCAAATATGGACCTGAAAGTTGGGTTTAAAAGTTGAATCTAAATTAAATTGGAAAAAAATAAACCCAACTTTGAGTCAAAATCAAGCTCAGCTCTTGGGTTATTATTATTATCAATTGAACTTTTATTTACAATATTAATCGTGCTTCTAAACCCAACTTTAGGCTTGTCCATGTTTGACCCAACATTGATTTAAAACAACCCAGTGTTGTTGTCAGTGCAGTAGCTCTCGCCTGTCAGCATCAGTATATCCACTAGAGTTCTTCTAGACGTCTACGCATGCTTTGCTTGTTTCTAGTGAATGTGAAGACCAGCATGCAGCATTGAATGGTCACTCCAGCAGCCACATGTGCTCTTGCAGAGTGAAAACTCTTGCTCATTTCAACACTTTTGTAGACTGAAAACTCTTGTAGATTCAACACTTTGCTCCTATTTAAAAGCTGCTGCTGCTCAAGAAGCCTCTACATCTACGCTGCAAAATGCTTAGTTTTTATCTTGTTTTTAGTCCAAATATCTACAAATTGTTCAATCAAGAAGAATTTTTAAGACAAGTGCAAAATATTGTCTTGTTTTTAAGCAATAATATGCCAAAATGAAGTGAGTTGTTCCATTAAAACAAGCCAAATCAATGAGGTACGTAAAATATTCTTATGTCAAAAGGAAAATCTCACTTCCCCCATTGGCAGATCATTTAGCTTGTTTTAATGAAAGACTCACTTAATTTTGGCCCTTATTTCTTAAAACGTGACAATATTAGTTGCTTGTCTAGAAAATGCTTCTTGATTTCAGAATGTTTGGATATTTGCACTAGAAACACGACAAATTATAAGTATGAAAAGGGTTTTTGCAGTGTACAACCTCAGTATTTCCCGCTAGTGTGTGTTTCTGTCATACTTTCTGCACTTTATACGTCAGAATCATCCGTGCTCGCTCTCTCAGTGTGTGTGTGTGTGTGTGTGTGTGTGTGTGTTCTGGGAATTGATGGGACTGCAGAGATCATCTCTCACGTCTGCTGTCTGTCTGAGAGGTGGTCTGAAAGGCAGAGCCGCTATTGATTTTCCTCAGTTCTCATGTAAGTTGATCTTTACAGCTGGAGCTTTATTTTTAATTTTAACTGGAGCTGATCATTATTCTGATGCTATTCTGAAGTAGATGATCAGCATTATTAATTGTGTGCGTCTAAATTAGCATGTTTTCTGTATTTTGTAATTGACTCTGATTTATTTTTGCTTATTTTTAAATTGCTTTATGGGCGCTTGATCTTTCTTGCAGCAACTTTTAACCTTAAAGTAAAAAAAAAAAAAAAAGGGCTTCTGAATGTTTTTAGCAGTTTGCAGTGCTATATTGTCTGGATTGGTGCTGTATATTACACTACACAAACCCTGTAATGAAGTTACATTTTACAGACTTTTTCTCTTGATATTACTATTTCTTATACATGATATTATTTCAAGCTACTAAAATGTTAATAAAAGTCACTTTGTTAAACTGTAGAGCTGTCAGAGCAGAGATCAACATCCCATAATGCAATTCACAACCGCAAACAAACACTTGTTAATCACAAAATACAGAAAACTGTTCATTAACAGATTTTTTTTTTTACAGTGTTTTTTATGCATTTTGATCAATTTGGAGAGTAGTCATTGAAATACAGACCCTGAAATATCCAATTGAGACTTTATTTTTTCTTTCTTAAAGGGACAGTTCACCCTAAACTGAACGTTCATTTACTCGCCCTGAACTGTTTGAGTTTCTCCTGTTGAACAAAATATTTTGGAGAGGTTTTCATGGTCTCTCCATGTTATTTGTTTTTCCTAGTATGGATGCCTTTTTATTTTACCTAAATAAAAATACTCTTTAAAATGATTCGCTTTTAAAATAAAAAGAAAAACCTCTTGAGATTTGTAATTTCTTTGTTCAAAAGTGCTCTGAATAAACCAACAATAAACATTATAACATCTCAATGATTAATGGTTACCAGTTTCTAAAATATCATCTTTTAAATCAGCCACAAAATAATAATAAATTTGAGGATGAGAAAATCAGTTTTATATTTGGGTGAACTATCCCTTTAAATCATTTGCATTTCACATAGACTCTGAGTCTGTAACTCCGAGATGAATTTCCTCTGATCTGTGAATGTATTTCCAGAACTAACTGATATTAAGTAGGAATTGCTTCCAGTGATGATCACAAGCAGTTTTATTTCATTTGTTACTCAGACACTATGATTTTACGCTGGTGGTTTCCGTGAAACTGTGAGATCGTGCACAGATTAGTCTCTTATCGTAATGAATTGATCCTTTTTAGTCTTTTAATGAAGTGTTTTCAGTTTAGTCATTCACAAATGTGCCATAATTCTGATGGGTTTGTATAATTGCGCTCCGTTCTGTGGTACTGTACACATTTCTCAATAGTTCTCAGGTTTGTTTACTGTAGTTTTTCCTCATTTCAGTGTTTCCTAATGTGCAAAGGGAGTTTTCATTCAATCTGCTATTCATTAAGGTGCATCTATATTTCAGTCACGTCATGAGGCTCTATTAAACTGTATGAGCTTTTATGATCCACTGTGATCGTCTGGTTAGCAGTGATGGTACTGGAAGTAAATCTATATATATTTTATTTTTCATATACTCTATTTTTCCACCTCTTCAGAAAGACTGATATGAATATTCCTAGAACGGTATTATTATTATTGCAAAATGAGTCTCATCGATTGACAATGTGAAGCTTGTAAATATCATTCAGGTTTTTGTTTGTGTTTTATGTATTCATCAGATACATGTAGGGCTCTAATATACGACCAAATATGTGATGGATTTTTTTTTGTTAAGATCATATGTGTAGCTGAGGATGGTAAAACTGGCAATTTGTGCCTTATATGCTTCCTTGGAGAAACCTTTGGATTAGTCTGTGCAATATCTGCCTTAAAGATTTTATTTGGTGTTCTTTTGTACAAACCTTACAGAGAAATAAAAGCTTCGTTTTTCATTTGTTTGTATTGTGGAGTAATTGAATGTGCTTTAACTCCTTCATGCCACTTTTTGAGTTTGTGTTGTCATTTGAAAGTCTTGTATACATGATGTATGCATAATTTTTCAAGATAATTTCAGGTTTAAACTGTTTATATTTAATTAATAAGAAATAAATGTATTTTTAATTAAAAAAATAATTATAATAAAAATGAAATTATTAAATTTTTTAAAATCAAATATTTAATTTTAAAACTAATTAAAACAATTTAAATAATTCAATTGTTAAATTTTTTAATTGAAATAAAATTAAAATGATTTTTTTTAATAAAATAAAACTTTTTTTTAAATGATTTGTGAAATAAAATTAAATATTTTAATTTATTTTAAAAATGTAAATAAAAAAATGAACATTAAAATTAAGAAAATTAAGCAAAATAAGAAAATAGTAAAAATTAAAAAAATCTAAATTTGAATTTAAAACACTTAAAATAAAACAAATTTAAATAAAATTCAATTACGCTAAAATAAAATCTATTTAAAATATGCAAATAAAATTTTATTAAACTAAAACATTAAATCAATTTTTTAAATAAAAATTATTTGAAATAAATAATGTAAGAATTTAATTAAATATTTTAATTAATTTTAAAAATGTTATTTAAAACTGAACGTTAAAATAAAGAAAATTAATTAAAATAAAGAACTAAATAAAATGTAAATTAAAAAAAAAATATATATATATATATATATATATATATATATATATATATATATATATATATATAATTAAAAAAAAACCTATTTAAATGACAAAAAAAAAACAATACAAAACACAAATACAAAATAAAAAATTAACTGACAATTAAATGGTCAAATTAAACCAAATGGAGTAAAGTATAGAAATAACTACCGTTGATTCCTGCATGACAGAAATGATTTTAGACATGTTCATGTATAGTTTGAGAACATTTATTTCTTTGCGTATAAAATGCATCAGGTTCATATGATGGATTACTTCATGTCTGAGAGCTGCGGCATGTAATCACACATTTCCTAAACCAGATCTTCAGAGTTTGATGAGAATCATAAGTTGCAGTTCAGCTCAAAACTTCCCAAAATCTGAGGCAAAAATCATATAATGGAAAATGTGCAGTTTGTATACATTTATATTTTAGTAGTTTTATTTCCATTAGATATTACAATAGTTTAATATAATATAACCAGAATAAATCAGATGTATTAAAGACTGAGAAATTAAAACTCCTTCTAAAAGCATCACATTTAGCATTTTTGTGACATTTCCAATAGTTTAAAATGTCCAGCCACAGCTGCATAGTACATTATTCAACTTAAACATACTGTAAATATTTCATAAGTCCCTCATAAAAATATATATATTGTGCAGATATTTAGCAATGTAATGCACTTAGCTGTATAAACGTATGATATATGAAAATCACATAAATGACGCAAGTTTGTGTTTGGATTTTACAAATATAAAATATGTCATAAGTTTACATACAGTTGAAGACTAAATAATTCACACTTCTGTTGTCTAATAGATGATATTATCTGACAGCCAAAAATGTAGCCTTGGTTTCACCAAGCTGTCTATGTTTAGTCCCTTATTATCGTCTAATAAACGTAAACTTGCTTGGAGGGCCTAGCAAGCGTTTCATGTGTTTATAAGACGTCTAATAGACATCTAATTGACATCTAAACACTCACGGCTTGGCTAACACAAGGCTAATTTTGAGCTTGCAGTGAAAATCTAATATAATCTCATCAATGCATGTGAAGTCGGTATAATCTGTTTATTTGATGACTATAGTCTAGTTTGGGGAAATTCTTAGACGTCTACTAGATATTTTTCTGACAGACCAAATTTAGCCTTGATTTAGACAAACAGTCTATGTTTAGTAATCTATTAGACGTCTATTAAACGCAAAATTGCTAGGATGGCCTAGCAAGCATTTTATGTTTGAAATAAGTCTATTAGACATCTAATAGACATCTAAACACTGACGGCTTGGCTAAAACAAGGCTAATTTTGGACTCGCAGTGAAAATCTGATAGGCATCTAAGAATAGCTCATCAATGCATGTAAAGTCTGTCTGATCTGTTTATTTGATGATTATAGTCTAGTTTGGGGCAATTCTTAGACGATATTTTTCTGGCAGATCAAATTTAGCCTTGATTTAGACAAACCGTCAATGTTTAGTCACCTTTTAGACGTCTATTAAATGCTAAATTACTTGGAGGGCCTAGCAAGCATGTTGTGTTTTTAAAAGAAGTCTAATAGACGTCTAAAAGACATCCAAACATTGAAGGCTTGGCTAGGACAAGGCTAATTTTGGGCTCGCAGTGAAAATCTAATAGACATCTAGGAATAGCAAATCAACACATGTATTTATTTTATTACTATAGTCTAGTTTTGGTCAATTCATAGAAGTCTATTACACGATATTTTTCTGACAGACCAAATTTAGCCTTGATTTTGACAAACCATCTATGTTTAGTTATCTATTAAGCCCCGATCACACTGGGCTTTTCTCCCCATAGACTTCCATTCATACGCACGTGAATGCGTCAGACCAGAAACGCAGGGTCATGTGTCAAGTTTCGCATTACGTTGCGGTGCAAGGTTTAAGCTTGGTGAACTCTGACCTGCGAAATTGCATCACTTGACTGCGTGAGACCAATCCAGGATCAAAACATGACCTCTCTGGAGAAAAATTTAAAACATGGAGCAATCGCTCGCTTTTTTAATGTCTAATCATCTTGTTTAATCCCGCCCCTTTTCGCAGCGCCGTACGACAGAATTTCGCAAGCTCAAACTCTAGTGTGACTTCGGCTTTAGACGTCTATTAAACACAAAATTGCTTGGAGGGCCTAGCAAGCATTTTATGTTTAAAATAAGTCTAATAGACATCTAATAGACATCTAAACACTGACAGCTTGGCTAAAACCAGGCTAATTTTGGGCTAATAGTGAAAATCTAATAGACGTCTAGACATAGCAAATCAACACATGTGAATTCTGTCCGATCTGTTTAATTGATGACTATAGTCTAGTTTGGGGGCGATTCTTAGACGTCTACTAGACGATATTTTTCTGACAGACCAAATTTAGCCTTGATTTAGACAAACCGTCTATGATTAGTCAACTATTAGACGTCTATTAAATGCAAAATTGCTTGGATGGCCTAACAAGCATTTTATGTGTTTAAAAGAAGTCTAATAGACATCTAATAGGCATCCAAACACTGACGGCTTGGCTAAAACAAGGCTAATTTTGGGCTAATAGTGAAAATCTAATAGACATCTAAAAATAGCTCATCAACAATTCTGTGAATTCTGTCTGATCTGTTTATTTTGTTACTATAGTCTAGTTTGGGGCAATTCTTAGACGTCTACTAGACGATATTTTTCTGACAGACCAAATTTAGCCTTGATTTAGCCAAACTGTCTGTTTAGTCACCTATTAGACGTCTATTAAACGCAAAATTACTTGAAGGGCCTAGCAAGCATTTTTTGTGTTTATAAGAAGTCTAATAGACGTCTAATAGACATCTAAACATCTAAAATCTAATAGATTTTCACTGCGAGCCCAAAATTAGCCTTGTTGTAGCCAAGCCGTCCGTGTTTACATGTCTATTAGCTGTCTATGATTAGTTATCTATTTGACGTCTATTAAACGCAAAATTGCTTGGTGGGTATGTTCAAGTGTGTGTGTGTGTTTCTAATGTGCTGTGGAGCTGCGGCTGACGCTCTCTCTCTCTTTCTCCTGGTCTACATGTCGTCTTTGTCTTTGGCTCCATGTTTGAGGATTCGAGTGAACTCGCCGTAGTTAAAGTTGCCCTTCTTGTCAATGGGAGCCTCTCTGAAGAGCTCGTCCACATCTTCATCTGTGAAGCGGTCGCCCATGGTGGTCAGCAGCTCCCGCAGGTGGTCTTCATGGATGAAACCTGCGCAGATTAAAATCAGAGACCGATGACATGCAATTCACCTTAGAATATTAGGTGCGTCCCAGATTGCACACTTATGCACTATTCTACACCTATTCTGTAGTATAAACAGTGGATTCACACTAAAATATTTTTTTATTCTAAAAAAAAAAAGATTAAGTGCACTTTAAATACCCGGATGATGCACTTATTTAACGGTTAAAAATAAGTGTGGAATGATGGACACTTAATAAACTCAATTATATGTTAATATAAGATAAATAATAATAAATATTTCTTGATCATCAACTATTATCTTATTAACTATTATTATCTTGTTCATCTACTTATTATAATGATTTATTAAGAATCACGTGACTCGAGTAATGATGCTAAAATTCAGTTTTGAAATCACAGGAATAAACAACATTTTTAAATACATTCACCGGCCATTTTATTAGGTACACCTGTCCAACTGCTTGTTAACGCAAGTTTCTAATCAGCCAATCACATGGCTCTCAGCTGGCAACTCAATGCATTTAGGCATGTAGACATGGTCAAGATGATCTGCTGCAGGTCCAACCGAGCATCAGAATGGGGAGGAATGGTTGTTGGTGCCAGACGGGCTGATCTATTAGGATTTTCACGCACAACCATTACTAGGGTTTACAGAGAATGGTCCGAAAAAGAGGAAATATCCAGTGAGCGGCAGTTCTGTGGGCGCAAATGCCTTGTTGATGCCAGAGGTCAGAGGTGAATGGCCAGACTGGTTCCAGCTGATAGAAAGGCAACAGTAACTCAAATAAGCACTCGTTACAACCGAGAGCATCTCTGAACACACAACACATCCAACCTTGAGGCAGATGGGCTACAGCAGCAGAAGACCACATTCGGATGGTCGGGTCAGAATTTGACGTCAACAACATGAAAGCATGGATCCATCCTGCCTTGTATCAACGGTTCAGGCTGGTGGTGGTGTAATGGTGTGGGGGATTTTCTTGGCACACTTTGGGCCCATTAGTACCAATTGAGCATTGCGTCAACGCCACAGCCTACCTGAGTATTGTTGCTGACCATGTCCATCTCTTTATGACCACAGTGTAACGCGCCAAAAAGCGTGAATCATCTCAGACTGGTTTCTTGAACATGACAATTAGTTCACTGTACTCAAATGGCCTCCACAGTCACCAGAGCTCAATCCAATAGAGCACCTTTGGGATGTGGTGAAATGGGAGATTTGCATCATGGATGTGCAGCCGACAAATCTGCAGCAACTGCGTGATGCTATCATGTCAATATGGAGCAAAATCTCTGAGGAATATTTCCAGTAGCTTGTTCAATCTCTGCCACGAAGTATTAAGGCAGTTCTGAAGCCAAAAGGGGGTCCAACCTGGTACTAGTAAGGTGTACCTAATAAAGTGGCCGGTGAGTGTATATTGACATATAAAACAGTTATTTTATAGTTAGTTTTTTAAATTATAATTTTTGCTGATCAAATACATTTAAGCTTGGTGGAGCAGAAAAAAACACATTTAGAAAAACATCAAACAACTATCTGTTAGTGTGTATTCATATCCTAATTCATAAATAGAATTCAACTACATCACAGTAATAAATTCCATTTGAAAGTAGAAAACAGTATTACAGTAGAAAACTATTTAAAATTGCAATAATATTTCATAATAGAACCATTTTACTCTGTTTTTTTGCTGAAATACATTAAGCTGAAGGGAATTATTTTAAAATGTGAAACTCTAATATCACAACAGTGTTTGTTGTTGTTTTTTTACCAGATCCCTCCTCATCGAAGCAGGCGAATGCGTTTCTGATGACGTCCTCCGGGTCGGTCCCATTCAGCCGCTCTCCAAACATAGTGAGAAACATGGTGAAGTTGATGGGACCCGGAGCTTCACTCATCATTCCCTCCAGATAATCATCAGATGGGTTCTTACCTGAGCACACACACACACACACACACACACACACCAGAGTAAAGTACATCTGTGCTCATATACACGAGATTATGGATAAAAGTAGCTCTTAATTTGCAGATTTAAGAGAAAATCTTTTAAAAATAATGTTTGAGTCAGTCCTAAATGTAAGGCCTCCTAAGTTTTTGCTTTAAAGGGAACCCTGGGTTTTAAGACTTGTTTGCCTTAATATGAAGCCTCTTTTTCCACATTTATTATATAAATCCACATTTATTTCGGACCATGGGTGCCACTGAAGCTAAGCAGGGCTGCGCCCGGTCAGTACCTGGATGGGAGACCACATGGGAAAGCTAGGTTGCTGCCGAAAGTGGTGTTAGTGAGACCAGCAGGGGGGCGCTCAACCTGCGGTTTGTGTGGGTCCTAATGCCCCAGTATAGTGACGGGGACTCTATACTGCTCAGTGAGCGCCGTCTTTCAGATGAGATGTTAAACCGAGGTCCTGACTCTCTGTGGTCGTTACAAATCCCAGGATGTCCCTCGAAAAAGAGTAGGGGTTTAACCCCGGCATCCTGGCCAAATCTGCCCACTGGCCTCTGTCCATTATGGCCTCCTAACTCTCCCCATATCATAATTGGCTTCATCACTCTGTCTCCTCTCCACCAATCAGCTGGTGTGTGGTGTGCGGTCTGGCGCAAAATGGCTGCCGTCGGAGGTAGGACAATCTGACAAGGTAGGACAAATCGACAGAACACCGCCATTGTTTTCAATGATGTAATCTGGTTGCTCCCCCTACTGGTGCTTCTGTTCCGATAATAAGCGTAGCAGAACTGCCACATTGCGCAGCTTTTGATTTTTATTTTCAGACAATTTCACTAGATCGATATCTATGCCCTTAAAGCTGCAACCCAGTACTGTGAAACACCCACACACTTTTGCATTCACACACATACACTACGGCCAATTTAGTTCATCAATTCCCCTATAGCGCATGTGTTTGGACTGTGGGGGAAACCGGAGCACTAGGAGGAATCCAACGCCAACACGGGGAGAACATGCAAACTCCACACGGAAATGCCAACTGACCCAGCCGAGGCTCAAACCAGTGACCTTCTTGCTGTGAGGCGACAGTGCTACCCACTGCGCCACCGTGTCGCCCTGTTATATTATATGTAATGTTATATTATAATGATATTATAATACCACACAGACTCACCCAGAGACGCCAGCATGTCGTGCAGGTCCTCTTTATCGATGAAGCCGTCTCGGTTCTGGTCGATCATGTTGAACGCCTCTTTAAACTCCTGGATCTGCGACTGGTCAAACATGGCGAACACATTTGACGTGGCTCTCTGAGGCCTTTTCTTGGTGGTTTTCCCCTTTGCTCTTTTGCTGGACATGATGGCGGTGTTTCAGGACTGGGGGAAAAAGCAGAGGATGATCATCAATATGCATGTTAAAATATTGCTGTAAAATGTACAGTATTACTAACAAGTTTGGTTCAGGACTCGAACCAGCGACCTCACAGCAAGAAGGTCGCTAGTTCGAGTCTCGGCTGGGCCAGTTGGCATTTCTGTGTGGAGTTTGCATGTTCTCCCCGTGTTGGTGTGGGTGTGGTGTTGCTCCGGTTTCCCCCACAGTCCAAACACATGTGCTATAGGGGAATTGATGAACTAAATTGGCATAAGTATATGTGTGTATGGGTGTTTCCTAGTACTGGGTTGCGGCTGGAAGGGCATCCGCTGCGTAAAACATATGCTGGAAAAGTTGGAGGTTCATTCCGCTGTGGCAACATCTGAAACAGAGAATTAGCCGAAGGAAATGAACTCCTCATTGATTATGAAGGTGTCCTTTCTGTCCTGTGAGCTCACTGAATGACCAGTCATTTTCATATCAGTGTTTTTACTGCTCCTATATGCACCGTTTCTGAATATCTGCTCAATAAAGTAACCAAATGTTGCTGCATATGCAAATAACCTCCTTAATATTTTCATATCATTTTAACACTGAACGTGCACTGTAAAAAATGAGCTCCTACTTATTGTTTTGTCTTGTTTTCTAATACAAATGTGATCACACTTTACAATGAGGGTAATGTTAGTTGGCCTACAGTGCTCAGCATGAGTACACCACATTTTCACACAATATTTGTATCCATTTCTCAGTGAATACGGGTCATATATATTGGTGCACTTGAATGAAACAGATTTATTAAACAGATATATTTATTAAAATAATATTTTAGTCACAGATCATCTTAAAAAATGAAAAGATAATTCATTTAAAAAAATTACAAACTACATTATTTTTAACAAAATTGTATATATTTTTTGTTTTTCTTGATTTTTGCTATTTTTGAAAATTTTATTTAATATTTCTCCCTATAATAAATATTTAGGCTACTAATTTTCAAACTGTTATCATAGGTTATTTTGTTAGATTAGCTCCAGATTTGGCTTCAGTAATGTTTATGCACAAATATAATATTGTAAACCCTCCTATAGAAAATATTAATTTAAATGAGAGATTTGTGGGGGGTGTACTCATATATGCTGAGCACTGTATTTACTAACATGAACAATACTTGTACAGCATTATTTAATCATTCATTCATTTTCTTTTCGGCTTAGTCCCTTTATTAATCCAGGGTCACCACAGCGGAATGAACCGCCAACTTATCCAGCAAGTTTTTACGCAGCGGATGCCCTTCCAGCCACAACACATCTCTGGAAAGCATCCACACACACACTCATTCACACTCATACACTATGGACAATTTAGCCTACCCAATTCACCTGTACCACATGTCTTTGGACTGTGGGGGAAACCGGAGCACCCGGAGGAAACCCACACGAACGCAAGGAGAACATGCAAACGTAATGTAATGTGTATATATAGCGCATTTATTGTGTGTGGCCATACACCCAAAAGCGCTTCACAATCATGAAGGAAGTCTCTCCACAACCCCACCAGTGTGCAGCATCCACTTGGATGATGTGACGGCAGCCACAGGACAACGGCGCCAGTGCGCTCACCACACACCAGCTATAGGTGGAGTTGAGAGACAGTGATAGAGCCAATTCGGTGGATGGGGATGATTAGGAGGCCATGATGGGTAAGGGCCGATTGAGGGACTTTGGCCAGGACACCGCGGTTACACCCCTACTCTTTACGAGAAGTGCCATGGGATTATTAATGACCACAGAGAGTCAGGACCTCGGTTTAATGTCTCATCCGAAAGACGGCGCCCACTGACAGTATAGTGTCCCCTTCACTTTTACTGGGGCATTAGGACTCACACAGACCACAGGTTGAGCGCCCCCTGCTGGTCTCTCTAGCACCACTTCCAACCTTCTTGTTGTGAGGCGACAGCATTACCTACTGCACCAATGCGTCGGGCATTATTTAATCATAATTCATTATTTACTGATGCATTATTTAAATCCAAATTTGTGCTTGTTAACATTAATTATTGCACTTAATGTTAACTAACAATAAACAACATTATTTTTATTAACAGAAATAAATACTGTAATAAATGCACATCTCGTGTAAGTAAATTAATTAATTAACATTAACTAATGGAAGTTTTTCTATAATGGGACCAAACATTCTTCAACCAAGACACGTTTTATTATTAATGTGTCAAAAATAAATGAGCTTATGTTACAAAGATGAAAAACAACCTCTGACCTTAAGATAAGAAACATATTCTTGTTTGCACTTTGAATTAAGTTTATTTTTCTGACTCCAGGCTTACATTTAGCTTTTTTTAAATGTTTGCACCAAAAAAATCAATGCTAATTAAGTGCAATATTTATAAGATACTCAATCATTTTCCTTTGGCTTAGTCCCTTTATTAATCTAAGGTCAACACAGCGGAATGAACCGCCAACTTATCCAGCGTATGTTTTACGCAGCGGATGCCCTTCCAGCTGCCAGACATCACTGGAAAACATCCATACACATACACACACATACTCATTCACACACATACACTACGGACGATTTAGCCTACCCAATTCCCCTATAGCGCATGTCTTTGGACTGTGGAGGAAACCAGAGCACCCAGAGGAAACCCACGCCAACACGGGGAGAACATGCAAACTCCACACAGAAACACCAACTGACCCAGCTGAGGCTCAAACCAGCGACCTTCTTGCTGTGAGGCGATTGTGCTACCCACTGCGCCACCGCGACGCCTTTATAAGATACTAATGCATCTAAAGAACTGCATCTTTATCTTGGTGTAATAACACACTCAGCTCTGTTTTAACAATATGATTGCATTATTTCTCTCCAGTGTGTTTAGTGAGTGTAAGATAGAACCAGAAGGAATGTAACTGATTAACTATCTATGCGTGTGTGTGTGGAACCAGAACCAGAAGATAGAACCAGAAGGAATGTAACTAACTGATTAACTATCTATCTCTGTACGTGCGTGTGCGTGTGTGTGTGTCAGAACACAATGTCCAGCTCAACCACAGGATTAAATGCAGGAATTTAGAAATAGATCAGAAGATCAAAGCAACTGCATGAAGGACGTTTTCATGTCCTTCGTGTGTGTGTGTGTGTGTGTGTGTGTGTGTGTGTGTGTGTGTGTGTGTGTGTGTGTGTGTAATAAAAGTCTAGCAAAATGGAAAACATTTGGTTTAATTAATCCAAACAGTAGAAGATTCAGAGGTCAAAAAAAAGAGTAAAAAGTGTAACGCTCTCAGTGCAAAAACAAGATGTTTTCATACGTAAACAAACAAAACTGCACTAAATAAAATAAATTTAATTAAACTGATGACAATGTGACAATTTTAAGCACATTTTCACACTTTTTTTTTGCATTTTTGTAATCCCAGATTTAATATACTGGACAAAAACTAAACTGTATTTGTGTGTTTTAATTAGATGCATTAAATTCAGGCTTAAATGTTAATCATTGAACATAATAGTTGTGTGATTCTGTATCCTCTGTATAGTTTATTTTCCATCTTGCAACTTTTTGTGTAAAATCCCAGGACTATGAACCAGGAAGTGACATCATTATGAGGGAAAACAGCAGCACACATTATCAGTAAGTATTTCACGAGTCCTCGAATAATAGTTGGTTTGTGTGTCTCTAAAACTGGTTTAAATTGCATAAGTTGCACTTATAAAATAGCTGATGACGAGGATACTTTATCAGCTTTTTACAAAGTAATGACTATACTAAAATATGGCAAAATGACAGCGTTAATATGAAGGATTAAAAAAAATACTGATTATAGAAAATATTATGTTTGTTTTATGTTTTAAAACATCCAAATAATGACAAAATATGAATTGCTGTGGTAAATGTTTAAGTCATATCAACATTATGTTAAACAGACTGAAAAATCTAGTTAAATCTATGAGACTTTTTAACAACTCACATTGATATATTTAAAAATAAACACATTTGTTGTCATGAATTATCATCTCCTCCTGTTAAAACATTACAGCATTTTTCTATGTAATTGTTTCTTACAGTTTAACTATTATGAACATTGAAGTATGCATGGTGGTACAAATAATGTTCCTTAGGGACCGTTTTGTACCTTTGTAAAAGTTGTCCCTTATATAGTACAGGAAAGACCTCTTATGATACTGTTCTCTACCTTTTATGGTACACAAATGTTCTCGTAAATTGGGTAGGCTAAATTGTCCGTAGTGTACGAGTGTAAATGAGTGTGTGTGGATGTTTCCCAGAGATGGGTTGCGGCTGGAAGGGCATCCGCTGTTTAAAAACGTGCTGGATAAGTCGTCACCTTAGAATTATAAGGTTCTATCTGACATTTTTGTCAAAATTGAGTTATTGATATATTCTTATTAATTGACAACTTATTTACATTATGGGATGTTTTTTTTTTTATAAGTTGTTTACATTTTAAGACTTTTTATTTAAAAAACAAAAGTTACACACATACTGTTTGCTATAAAATGCAAAAACTTTGAAGCTCAATATCTAAAATCAATCAGAACGCAGATAGAACCTTATAATTCCAAGGTGACGAAGTTGGCGGTTCATTCCGCTGTGGCGACCCCGGATTAATAAAGGGACTAAGCCGAAAAGAAAATGAATGAATGAATGAATTGTTCTCATAAAAAAGGTATATACCTGTTGGACAACTCCTTTATTACAATACCTACAAAAATAAAAATTACTGGAAAGGCAAAGTGATTTATGAATAATTTCCATATTAAAACATGAAGCATCATTTAAAAGCAATGAAGAAACTCATAAACATTAATTATTAAGTTCTATAGTACAACACAACTAGTAAACAAAACTAAAGGTATTGTAAACTAATCATTTGAGGCATTTTTAATAAACATTTTCTGATAAATACATTTTCATTATTGATATCCGCACCTTTTGGCGTTTGCTTTCCACTACACACACTCAAAAAATCCTTTTTTTTTTTTTGCTTGTTCAAACTACTTATTTAAAATAAGCTGAATCAACACAATTCTTGAGAATTCATTGGGACAACTTAATTTTTTATGTTCAATCCACATAAATTTGTTTAAAGTGTTAAGCTAACTTAATCGATTTGTGTTGGGACAACATGAATGAATTGTGTGGAACCCTGCATTTTTTACAGTGCACGTGAGCTGGCAAAAGTCCTGCATATGCAAAGTGTTCATGCAGACGTTTTAGTATTGTAAAACTAATCAAACATTGTGCATATCTCATTACAAACTTTTTGCATAATCCTATTTCTATTTTAAAATTAAGTAAATTAAATGAACTTTTAAGTGATTACAAAGGTATTGTGTGAAAATTGGAGAAAAAACTGTTTTATATTGTAGATGGGAGAATGTCTGTAACATTTTTGTAAAAAGTGTTGTGAAATGTTTAGAAAAAATAGATCTTTTGATTGATGTTAGAGTATTTTAGAGTATTAAAACATTGTTTATAAATGTATTTGATGTTTTATATTTACTGAATATAAATTGACGCATTTGGATAAAGCAAATGCCTTTAAATAGTTCTTGAAGGAACACATTAGACACTGTTAAGGTACAAAGTGTCTTGTCACTGTAGTGGTGCCTTCATGGATCAGATTTGTACCTTTGATGAAGTACAATATTGTATCTGCAGGTTTTAAAAACTAAAAGGTACATTTTGGTTTCCCATGGTACAAATCAGGTCCTTAAAGGTACAAACTGCAATGGTAAAAATGTGTTTCTTTGTCTTAAGGTACAATTCTGTTCCATAAAAAGGAACTGCACCAGTGACAAAGGTTTGCACCTTCTTTGGTACAACATTGTACCATTTTTTCTGAGAGTGCACTGTAAAAAAAAAGAATTATTTGATCACCGAGTCATGACAACAAATGTTTTTAGTTCATTGTAACTTATTAGAACATGATTAACAACATTGTACCATTTTTTCTGAGAGTGTGTATGGTGGTATAAAATATATACTTGTAGAAATCTTGGTGCAATATTGGGTCATTTGTAGGGCCAGGCAGGATCTGCATACATTTTTTTCTTTTGTGTGTGTTAATACAAGAATTTTGTACAATTTTGTAACTACAAACTTAATATATGAAATAAAAATGGTAACCTTTTTAACTTTTATTTAATGTTTACAATTAGATCCACTTATTTGGTAAACAAAGCAAGTCTCTCATATAATAGATCTACTAAAATATGACTTTACAAACTGTATTGTAAACAAATCATATGAACATTTTCATGTTAGTCAATAATATTCATTCATTCAACATTTTCTTTTCGGCTTAGTCCCTTTATTAATCCGGGGTGGAATGAACCGCCAACTTATCCAGCTCGTTTTTACGCAGCGGATGCCCTTCCAGCCGCAACCCATCTCTGGGAAACATCCACACACACTCATTCATTCATTCACACTCATACACTACGGACAATTTAGCCTACCCAATTCACCTGTACCGCATGTCGAAACCGTGGGGGAAACCGGAGCACCCGGAGGAAACCCACGCGAACGCAGGGAAAACATGCAAACTCCACACAGAAACGCCAACTGACTCAGCCGAGGCTCGAACCAGCGACCTTCTTGCTGTGAGGCGACAGCACTACCTACTGCGCCACTGCATCGCCGTCAATAATATTACTGAAATTAATTTAAAAGCTGAATAAATATAAATATACACATAAACACGATAAATAGACTCAATGATGGGTTAAAAATCTGCCCATTTCTGTGCGCGCAGATTCTGTGTGAGCCTGGTTGTTTGTTATATTGCTATAGTTGTTTTATTATCATAGAGCAACTATAGAATCACCACAACAGATTGATTCAAGTGCTTAGTTCAAAGCCCTATAGTATTTACTTTAAATGACTATAGTATTCTTTCAAAACCTCTCATATTATTCTCCTCATGCTTGTTTGTGGCCTCTGAAATTTGGCAAACACACAGATCCGGTTATCAGCAGCATTCCTCATCAACTCTCCAGGGATTTCGCTTCACTAAATCTTGCGCTTGTTTGACAGTAAATGTCTTTTTTTGTGTCTCTCTACCTAAAAGAAAATCACCAACATAGGCTACACACAAATAAATATGATATTTGTTCATGAAGACTATTATCATTTCTTTCCTGTTTCCATATTTACTACTTTATTTAATTCCTTTTTTGTTGATGAAGTGACTTTAGGTCTTATCATTGAGCCAATGATTACGTCACACTTTGACTTTTGACCTCAGCCTAACAAAAAACTACAATATTGTATTCCAGATATACTCATATATAGTCAAAAACATTTGAAACGTAATAGTTTATTTGAATAATACAAGTTTATATGAGTTATGGGCTATCATTTAGGACGACAGCTGCATTAAAACCCGCTGTATTAATAACTACACTAAACCAAGTCCAGTTTTAGCTCCATAACTTCATAACATACGTCACTGGCTCCATCCAGAGCTTTCCTAAATGTCCAAACACGTCCTTAAACTAGCCTTTTAGCACATAAAAACACAATAAAGTATAAATAACTCACCTTTACTTAGCTGGTGTGTATTTCTGTCCTCCTGTTTGTGTGTTTCTGTTGCTGGACAGTGAGACAGTTACACTTACGAGACACAAAAGTTTCTCCAGAGCATCAACTTGAGAGAGAAGCCCCGCCCGTTTTACTCTCCGCCAATCAGAGGGCTGCGTTCGCCCAAACAGAACCCGCCCACAGCAGGGAGTTAGCCATATTAGGGCAAGGAATGTTCGGCCTGTCTCTGTGTGCGACACTCTGAGGAATCAAAAAGAAATGACAGGAAAAGCGATAAGCTGCCTTATTTAGTGAAAACTGGTCTGTCTGTGAGGGATGAACGCGTTTGTGTTCACTCCACAAAACACACACAATAATTACCTCAAGTGTCTAGCTTAGCACAGGGGTTTGCAACCTTTCAGATGCCATAAAGCAGTTGTAAAGTTGAAGGTAAACTTATTAGCCGTCCTGTGAAATTTGTATTATTGTTTTCAAATAGCAATGCCATTCATTTTCATTGTATTTCCTATAATGTTTAGTTCCTCTGGACAAAGTCTTATTGATTTTAGTTTGGTCTGCTATAAAAGCAGTATTTAATATTTTCAAACAAATTTTAAGGTCAATATTATTAGCTACCTTAAGAAAAAATAGAAAGAAATATATATATAGGGTGCAAATTACAGGGGGTTTGGGGGGGAGTGACCCCCCTGATTAACGCTTGATCCCCCTGGAGGACATCAAAACAAGATGTATAGTGGGAGGGGGTTTACTATTACTTTAATAGTAATAAATTGCTTTCTTCAATATTACCTTTCTTAAATAATAATAATAAAAAATGTATAATATAAGTATACATTTGACCCTTTCCCACATAACGGCTCACCACTGTGATGCATTCAATCGCTCCAATCATTCATTTACTCATTCATTCAATTTTAACTGCTATTCCGGGCCCGGGTCGTGGGGGCAGCAGTCTTAGGAGAGAACCCCAGACTTCCCTCTCCCCAGACATTTCCTCCAGCTCCTCCGGGGGGATCCCAAGGCGTTTCCAGGCCAGCCGAGAGACATAGTCCCTCCAGATGGGTAGGCGTCCAGGAGGCATCCGAAACAGATGCCAGAGCCACCTCAGCTGATTTCTCTCAATGTAGAGGAGCAGCGGCTCTACTCCGAGCTCCTCCTGGGTGTCAGAGCTCCTCACCCTATTCATAAGGGTGCGCCTTGCCGCCCTGCCACCCTGCGAAGGAAACTCATTTCGGCCGATTGTATCCGAGATCTTGTCCTTTTGGTCATGACCCAAAGCTCATGACCATAGGTGAGAGTAGGAACATAGATTGACCAGTGAATCGAAAGCTTTGCCTTTCAGCTCAGCTCCTTCTTTATCACATTGGACCGATACATCAACCGCATTACTGCTGCCGCTGCACTGATCCGCCTGTCAATCTCACCTTTCATCCTTTCCTCACTCATGAATAAAAACCCCAAGATACTTGAACTCCTCCACCTGGGGCAAGGACTTTCCTCCAACCTGGAGATGGCAAACCACCTTTTTCCCGTGGAGCACCATGGCCCTGGACTTGGAGGTGTTGATTCTCATCCCACTCGCATCACACTCCCCAGTGCATGCTGAAGGTCCATTATTCGATGAAACGAATAGCAGAGATGAAATCAACGCGCCAATCAATGGTAGGAAAAATATCATTCAACAGTCTGAAACTGGCAGAGCACCGATAGACATCTTAAGTATTCGCAAAACACATTTCTTGTAAAATAAGTGTTTATATCTGCATGTAGCCTAAAAAATTTTTATATTAGACACATAATTTGTATAGTTTGACCTACAGTAACCTCTAAAATAAAATATCCCTCAAGACATTGAAAACGTATACATTTTATTTATAAATTAAAAGTAATTTAAATACATTCAGAAATTTGTTTCACTGAAGCATGTATTATCAAACTACTACCGAAAAAGTTGACCCCCCCCCCCCCCCAATTGTCAATGTATAATTTGCACTCAGTACATACATATATATATATTGGAAAATAACTAGTATAATATATGTAATGTCATTATGGCAAAGACAAAGTGATTTGGTTATTATATAAATGAGTTATTACAGCTATTGTTGAACAATTTATTGTTTAGCTTTTCCCATTAACAATTATAAAATATAAAAATAATAATAATAAAAGATAATTTTGACTTGAACTCTATATATCCACACATATATACACAGTTTAAGAATATGTGACTAGTGCGGTTGAATGACGTTTGTCCTAGGAGCACTGTACCAATGTGGCGGCGCTATTGACGCATGCTCAGGGTCCCTATGCGATATCTAGTGTAAATATCTATGGATCCCATAGATTAATTCTTTCATTTTCCTTCGGCTTAGCCCCTTTACTCGTCAGGGGTTGCCACAACGGAATGAACCGTCAAGTTATCCAGCATATGTTTTCACAGCGGATGCCCTTCCAGCTGCAACCCAGTACTGGGAAACACGCATACACCTGGAGGAAACCCACATGAACACGGGGAGATCTTGCAAACTCCACACAGAAATGCCAACTGACCCAGCCGACCTTCTTACTGTGAGGTGACATCGCTACCTACTGTGCCACCGTGTCACCCCGATCCCATAGCTTATTCTAAATAAATTAAATTACTAAATTATTCATTCATTCATTTTCTTTTCGGCCTAGTCCCTTTATTAATCAGGGGTCGCCACAGCGGAATGAACCGCCAATTCCAATGTAAAATATTATTTGGAAAATGATTAGCTTCTATGAAGTTGCATTCAGCTTTTTCGCTATAGTGCTGTACAGTTAGATTATATATATGAGTTTGATTGGGCAATGCGCTGGCGCAGTAGGTGCTGTCGCCTCACAGCAAGAAGGTCGCTGGTTCAAGCCTCTGCTGGGTCAGTTGCCATTTCAATGTGGAGTTTGTATGTTCTCCCCGCGTTCGCATGGGTTTCCTCTGGGTGCTCCAGTTTCCCCCGCAAGTGTGAAGCAGTGTGTATGGCAGTTCATTCTGCTGTGGCGACCCCTGATGAATAAAGGGACTAAGCCGAAAAGAAAATGAATGAGTTTGATTGATGTTTAATTATTTATTTGTAACATTTTTATTATAATTCATTATATTTATTGCTGTTGTTGTGTTAATTTTTGTTATTATTATGATATTATTTATACTGTATATTGATGTTTTTCTCATGGATCGACAGTTATCTTGCCAAAACTTACTACTGATTAACTCCATTAATCTTTCTAACAGAGATCTATTCCGTTGCACATTATTAGATAACTCTGCTGATATTAAATATCTTGTAATAATGTCCATGACTGCAGTTTTCTTGTTGTCTTCCAGGGCCATTAAGCATGACTCGAGCTATAAACTTGAACTAAAGAGAAAGAAAGAGGTATTGTTATGTAAGTTATTAAATTACTCTTCTTGGAATAGTCCCTTTATATCCACCATTAGAGCAGGAACTGTTTACAGTTTCCCAAGTGTCTCTTTACACAGTGTCTAAACTAGGATGACAAGTGAGCGTAAACACAGCAGCCATAGTTTTTTAATATTACATAGAGACTCACACAGTTTTAAATATATAAACTCAGTGAAGACATCTATTATTTGATTAGCATGTATATGTAAAAGAGTGTTTTGGCTTGTAAATCATCAAAATTATGGCTGGACTGATATTAAAATCAACACTTTCATGCAGTAGTATTTATTTTTTCTTAAAACGAAATATTGACTATATAGACTATTTAACCAATTGTGAATTAGTATAATATGATAATAATTATATTATATAATAGTCATTATAATGAACTATTTTAAAATTCATATATATTTATATATTATTTTCTGTGTGTGTATATAAAATAACATATAACCATTTATTTATTTATTTTTGATTGGCTACAGAATAAACCACTATTATTTATCAACTATTATATATATATACAAAATCTAATTGTGAATTAGTTAATTAGTATAATAATAATAATAATAATAATAATAATTAGAACCTATTATATACTAGTTATTATAATAACTATTTTAAAATTCATTATCTAAAATTAATTAGTAATTTTGATGCATTAGTAATTAGTTATTTAATTAAATAGTCATTTTGGTGATCGCAGACATTAAGAATGGGTGACACTCGTTGGAGAAAAAAAATTATATATATATTTATGTATAGATATTTATGTATTTGTGTTCAGAGAGATATTACTACAACTACCAATACCACTACTACTAAGAACAACATTAATAATAATAATAATAATAGTTATAACAATAATAATAATAATAATAATAAAAATAATAATAATAATAATAACAGTTATGATACTATTAATAATAATATTGATGATAATAATTATAATAATATTAACAACAATAATAATATTAATAATAATAATATTAACAACGGGCAACCCAGTGGCGCAGTAGGTAGTGCTGTTGCCTCACAGCAAGAACGTTGCTGGGTCGCAGGTTCGAACCTCGGCTGGGCTGGGTCAGTTGGCGTTTCTGTGTGGAGTTTGCATGTTCTCCCTGGGTTCGCGTGGGTTTCCTCCGGGTGCTCCGGTTTCCCCCACAGTCCAAAGACATGCAGTACAGGTGAATTGGGTAAGCTAAATTGTCCATAGTGTATGAGTGTGAATGTGTGTGTGGAAGTTCCCAGAGATGGGTTGCGGCTGGAAGGGCATCCGCTGCGTAAAATCGTGCTGGATAAGTTGGCGGTTCATTCCGCTGTGGCGACCCCGCAAGGGACAAAGCCGACAAGAAATGAAATATTAACAACAATAATAATAATAATAATAATAGTAATCTTAATAATAATAACAATAATAGTCATAATAATATTAATACAAATTATAATAACAATAATAACAACAACAATAATAATAAGAATAAGAATAATCATAATAATAGTGGCGTCACGGTGGCGCAGTGGGTAGCATGATCGCCTCACAGCAAGAAGGTCGCTGGTTCAAGCCTCGGCTGGGTCAGTTGGCATTTCTGTTTGGAGTTCGCATGTTCTCCCCGTGTTTGCCTGGGTTTTCTCCAGGTGCTCCGGTTTTCCCCACAAGTCCAAAAACATGTGGTATAGGTGAACTGGGTAGGCTAAATTGTCCGTAGTGTATGTGTGTGAATGAGAGTGTATGGATGTTTTCCAGTCCTGGGTTGTGGCTGGAAGGGCATCCGCTGCGTAAAATATGTGCTGGAAAAGTTGGCGATTCATTCCGCTGTGGCGAGCCCAGATTAATAAAGGGATTAAGTTAAAAGATATTAAAGATAGTAAATATATTTGAAATATATTTAAAATTTTAAATATATTTATTATCTGTTTTTTAGTCATGTCTGTAATTCTGTTGCACTGTAGAAGCTCTGTCACCAAAACAAATTCCTCGTATGTGTGAACATACCTGGCAATAAAGCTCTTTCTGATTCTGATTCTGATTCTGAAAAGAAAATTAAATGAATGAATAATAATAATAATAATAGTAAAATAATAATAATAATAATAATAATAATAATAGTTGTAATAATATTATTAATAATAACAATAGTAATAGTTTGTATAAATAATAATAATAATACTTGTAATAATATTATTAATATAATAATAAAAATAATAGTAATTATAATATAAATAATAATAATAATAATAATAATAATAATAATAATAATAATAATAATAATAATAATAATAATAATAATTGTAATAATATTATTAATAATAACAATAGTAATAGTTTGTATAAATAATAATAATAATACTTGTAATAATATTATTAATATAATAGTAAAAATAATAGTAGTTATAATATTAATAATAATAATAATAATGATAATATTAGTTGTAATAATATTATTAATAATAACAATAGTAATAGTTTGTATAAATAATAATAATAATAATACTTGTAATAATATTATTAATATAATAATAAAAATAATAGTAGTTATAATATAAATAATAATAATAATAATAGTTGTAATAATATTATTAATAATAACAATAGTAATAGTTAGTATAAATAATAATAATAATAATAGTTGTAATAATATTATTAATATAATAATAAAAATAATAGTAGTTATAATATAAATAATAATAATAATAATAATAATAATAATAATAATAATAATAATAGTTGTAATAATATTATTAATAAAAACAATAGTAATAGTTAGTATAAATAATAATAATAATACTTGTAATAATATTATTAATATAATAATAAAAATAATAGTAGTTATAATAATAATAATAATAATAATAATAATAATAATAATAATAATAATAATAATAATAATAATAATAATAATAACAGGTTTGCTGTGGTTCATGTTGACTATAATTGTGCCAAATTATTAACTATTATTAATTATTAACTTTCCCGTTTACGGTTATATGGGCTGCCATTCAAATCCGGCGGAAGAAGGAGGAAGAAGAAGAAGAATAGATAGGATAGAATAGATAGGCTGCTTGGCCCCTTATAATAATAATAATATCTGATTACATAAATATTGAAATATCTGCTGCACAGGCTCCCTCTAGCGGTGATTTATAAACACTTGAGGAACTGTACACAAAATCTCACGTCAGCAGATCAAATGGGCGTGTCCTGAGACGAGTCCTAGCTTGTCATTGGATGCCATTTGATCGACGTGCTGACGTGGGCGTGAGAGCGCAGGAAGTTTTAATGAATCGCTGTTGTTGAAGGTAAGAGCGATCATGTTAACTTCAGAATTTCACACAATAACATGGTTAAAATGTCTTTGTTTATTAGTTTTTATCAGCGGAAGTGAGTGTCTGCTGTTTTTATGTGCTAGGCTGAGTTTTATGTCGACCTGAATAGT